>OX578153.1:94127573-94315073 GCA_951213105.1 Amaurobius ferox
TCAATGTAGAGATGAGATCCTAAAAATATCAACGACATAGTTCAAATGATGAGAGTTAAGAGATGACTGTAGCCTCTCGAGAGGACACTGCCAGTAAAAAGTGTGCAATATCATTCCATAAAGTCTGAGCAGTACGGACCATCAGAATAAGGCCAAAATGCCAAGGTATGGGCTTGTCTTAATAAAGAGTAGGCCGAAGTTTGCTCTTTTGAATAAGTTAAAGAAGATGAGGTCTCACACGAGTGCTTTTCCTCCTTGAGTAATTTTGTAGTAAGCGTGTATGTAATTTCAATATTGCTCATAATTTGTATTAATAAATGTTAATTTTTAAAGTTAAAAATTTTTATATTAATGAATCATGTATCAATTTTTAGATTATGCTAAGTGGGCTCGTACTGAGAAATAATGGTGGGTTATTGCTGCCAATGTTTAGCAATTGCAATTGCTAAACATTGATTAAGTTAAAGATGATGAGGTCTCACACGAATGCTTCTCCTTGAGTAATTTTATAGTAAGCTTGTATGTAATTTAAATATTTCTTATAATTTGTATTAATAAATGTTAATTTCTAAAGTCAAAAATGTTTATATTAATGAACAATGTATCAATTTTTAGATTATGGTTAGTCGGCTCGTACTGAGAAATAATGGTGGGTTATTGCTGCCAATGTTTAGCAATTGCAATTGTAAATCAAGACAATAATGCTTGACTTATATATATATATATATATATATATATATATATATATATATATTATATATATTATATATATATATATATATATACATATAAAAATAAGTATATCACGAACGGAACTCCTATTTAAGTAAAGGAGAAAACAGAAACCTTACAGAGCATGTGGCGCTTAGCAGCTCTGCATCCAGAGTGGAATACAAGGATATAAACAAGAAGAAAAAATAAGCGAGAACAGGAGTGACCATATGATTTGCATAGAATGGCTGGGGTGGATTGCGACACCCCTTTCCCGCTTAAAGCAGCTTTTACGACCCGGGCAACGCTCACGGCACCAATGTAACTCAATGGTCAATCTCCCACATGTGCAAAGACAGAAGCACCCGAACGGACAAAAGAGCAAAGATGGAACCAAGCATGGAAGAGATACACCTTACTATCCAGCATGAAAACACAACATTTTATAAGGGAAAGTCGCACATGCGCGAAAAGACTTCAAGATGATAGGATCGCAGATATGAAAATATATATGATTAAGAATTCTCATTTAGAATCAAACAATGTACAATTTCTTTCTTTGAAAAAGGAATAGTAATAATGTTGTAAAAAATATCTAGGGTAATTTCTTTTTAATGCATCATTTATTATTTTATTACATTCATGAATGCAGTCTTTTTTAAAAGTACTGTAGTTTCTGTTTCTTCTGAAGTACCCGATAATAATATTTCTGAATATATTTTTAGTGAGGTTTGAATTCCAATCAATAATATTATTAATTTTGATATTGTATGAATTTCTCTTGTCGTGTATGGTTGTATAAATTCCATACTGTTGGTGCCATCTTATTGACAAATCCAGGAAGTCTGTCGATCCATCCTCATTGATCGGGTTTTCAATTAAGTCCAATTCCCTTGGGTAGAATGCAAAATCTATGTCAGGGGTGTTTGCATAACCCCCTAATATCACGTCGTCAACATAACGGAAATAAGGTATTTCCGATAATAGATGGGTTCCTCTTTCATATTTGGATAGATAAATATCCGCCAATATTGATGAGCATGCACCACCCATGGGTATGCCTTTGACCTGTTTGTAGAAATGCATACCGTCATATAGTATGTTTTCATTTAAAACCAACTCAATCAAATCCAAATATCTTCTGAGAGTTATATATGGTTTTAAATTATACTCTTCATGTAATTCTTTCAAGATCATTTGTAGGTTTGTTAAATCGATGTTATTAAACAGATCCCTGAAATCGTAGCTTCTGAAGTTTAAATCTTTATGGCAAAATTTCAGTCGGTCTATCAATTCTTGTCCGTTTTTTAACATTATGGAGTTTTGCTTCTTGATATCAGTCATAACATATTGGAGTAATTTCAGAAGTTTTTTATTTGCATGTTCCAGGTATGATCCGCATCCCACTGTTACAGTACGGAACTTGACTGGCTTTTTGTGTAACTTGGGAATGAGGATCAAGTATGAAAATTTTACTGATTTAATATCCATACCAATTCTTTTATACAGTGCTTTTATTCTATTAGTGATGATTGATTCGTTGCTAGGAATTAATGTATACATGGCACAATCCTTATAGCATTGTGTTAAAGTATCGATATAGAATTTTTTACACGTGAATGCAAAATTCGATACGATTTTGTCGGTGTATGTCAATACGAATTCTTCATTAAAATGTTTGATTGAAAACGGAAATTGAGAACTCCCAGAATCCTTGTTTCTTCTCGGGTAGAAATGGCAAAAAGCACTGTAAAAGGCATATTTCCATGCGTTAAAAGTTTGTACAGGTATACTGTGTTTGACAGCCATCTTGTATATGAAGGTTTCCAGATCGTAATTAAATTCATTATAAATATCATTATATTCTTGTATTCGGTACTTAGTACCAAGTTGTAATAAGTTTTTGAGTTTATTATCTTTTATAAAATCTAAGTTTCCAGTAATTATATGCTTGTGGTAGGGATCACAATGTATATTTTTATGACATTGACAGGATTCAATATTAAATGAAGACACGGTTTTACATAATTTATTGTAGTTGAATAATCTTCTTCCGTTGGTTCTTACAAAGCGATAGGATATCTTAATATTTAGATTAGGCAAAGGAAGACGTTCTTCTATATTATGTAATATTTGGTTGAATGGAATATTTTCGAACATTTTATTCTTAAATGTTGTGATAAAAAATTCTTTTGATTTGTTAATTTGATATTTTGGTTCAAGTGCTACATTATATTTTGCGGCTCTGAGTTTAATTAAATCCAGAATGATGTCTATATTAATGTTTGTATCTTCTGTATTGCAGTTATTTTCACTTAAATTGAAATTTATAATAAAATTCCATATACGTTGTAAGTATTTGATTTTGATACTGTTGGCTATATTCTTGATCCATCCGAATTTCACCGTTATTTCTGTCTTTATGAAGTCTGAGATTTTTTCTTCTGTTTTGTTATAATTAAATTGTTGCTTTTTATTTCCTCTTTGGTGTCTATAAGTTTTCTTAGGTATTGAATTTTCTAAGAGAGGGTATGCTTTACTATTCCTGCATCTTTCTTTATTGCAATTTTCCTTGAATAATAAAGTATTCAGACCATATGGATATGCAGAATTATATTGCTTTATATGGGTGTTTTCCCGCCACAAGCGTTCAGAAAGGTCTGGTACTATATCAATAATAGTTACCATAATATTGCTGAAGGGGTGTACTTGAAAATGTCGTACTTCTAAGTTATTATTGGTGGATAGCTGTTGGATTTTGCCCACTTGACTTCGGTGCAGATTTATACGGATATTCAGGGAATTCTGCGTCTGTCCTATATATTTCGCCTGACAGGCAAGGCATGATATGCAATATACCACATTAAAAGTTTTGCAAAAGATTTTTATATTGTCCTTTTTTGTAGAAATTTGGTGTGGATTGGCTACGGGACAAAGCTTACATCGCTTAGAATTGCATTTCTTGAACTTGAAGTTCTTCATATGGTGGTAGTGTTGATAAAAGTCGTTAAAAAAAGATGATCTATTATAGATCGTGTCATTTATTACAAAAGAATTTACATTTTTTATGTTTGTCACAGCTTTATCATGGACAATTGTACAAGGCTTATAAACACTGCTCATCACTTGCTTCAATATAAAGATTAGGGTAACTGTATTTCGATAACACATATACCCTGATAATGTGTCACCGGGCATATATTCAGCATGGAATAAATTTGCCAGTCGCTAAATTTATATAAAGCCTTCATACATATTATATATCAACAGTTTTTTAACTCATGTTGAGGAGTAAGAACTTTATAGTAAAAATAAACGAAATGTTTTTACATATGCACATTCAAATACAGTAAAAGCATCATAGAACGTTAGGTATACTACCTTCACACTTGCCCATTTTATGCTGTATGACAAATTTAAGCACGTTTTTATACTTTTTTTCTAGTTATTTTGATTCATTCATAGAATTCGTTCTAAAATAGGTATTGGAAAATACCAGATTCAATAAAAGCGATAAAAATACTTAAAAACCACATAATTAAAAAATTAAAAGACTAAAGTACAGAGCTTACACAAATGCATACCACACTATAATATACCACCATACATTGTCTCTCAAGGTACAAAACTAATATCAAAACATTTGCAAAATGACTCTTACCGTCCTGATTACACCGCTCCAATATCCACCGGATGACTCCCATCCCACGACACACGGAAGACCTACACTTCGCCAGTGTGGTCCGAGAAGTGGCCTTTACGTAGAAAGCTGAATTGGATGTGGTAAAATATGCACTATGTCCGCGCAATGCAGCTGGATGTAGACATATTGATAAATACATATAAAAATAAGTATATCACGAACGGAACTCTGAATTGGATGTGGTAAAATATGCTTAGATTTAAACTTCAGAAGCTACGATTTCAGGGATCTGTTTAATAACATCGATTTAACAAACCTACAAATGATCTTGAAAGAATTACATGAAGAGTATAATTTAAAACCATATATAACTCTCAGAAGATATTTGGATTTGATTGAGTTGGTTTTAAATGAAAACATACTATATGACGGTATGCATTTCTACAAACAGGTCAAAGGCATACCCATGGGTGGTGCATGCTCATCAATATTGGCGGATATTTATCTATCCAAATATGAAAGAGGAACCCATCTATTATCGGAAATACCTTATTTCCGTTATGTTGACGACGTGATATTAGGGGGTTATGCAAACACCCCTGACATAGATTTTGCATTCTACCCAAGGGAATTGGACTTAATTGAAAACCCGATCAATGAGGATGGATCGACAGACTTCCTGGATTTGTCAATAAGATGGCACCAACAGTATGGAATTTATACAACCATACACGACAAGAGAAATTCATACAATATCAAAATTAATAATATTATTGATTGGAATTCAAACCTCACTAAAAATATATTCAGAAATATTATTATCGGGTACTTCAGAAGAAACAGAAACTACAGTACTTTTAAAAAAGACTGCATTCATGAATGTAATAAAATAATAAATGATGCATTAAAAAGAAATTACCCTAGATATTTTTTACAACATTATTACTATTCCTTTTTCAAAGAAAGAAATTGTACATTGTTTGATTCTAAATGAGAATTCTTAATCATATATATTTTCATATCTGCGATCCTATCATCTTGAAGTCTTTTCGCGCATGTGCGACTTTCCCTTATAAAATGTTGTGTTTTCATGCTGGATAGTAAGGTGTATCTCTTCCATGCTTGGTTCCATCTTTGCTCTTTTGTCCGTTCGGGTGCTTCTGTCTTTGCACATGTGGGAGATTGACCATTGAGTTACATTGGTGCCGTGAGCGTTGCCCGGGTCGTAAAAGCTGCTTTAAGCGGGAAAGGGGTGTCGCAATCCACCCCAGCCATTCTATGCAAATCATATGGTCACTCCTGTTCTCGCTTATTTTTTCTTCTTGTTTATATCCTTGTATTCCACTCTGGATGCAGAGCTGCTAAGCGCCACATCCTCTGTAAGGTTTCTGTTTTCTCCTTTACTTAAATAGGAGTTCCGTTCGTGATATACTTATTTTTATATGTATATATATATATATATATATATATAATATATATAATATATATATATATATATATATATATATATATATATATATAAGTCAAGCATTATTGTCTTGATTTACAATTGCAATTGCTAAACATTGGCAGCAATAACCCACCATTATTTCTCAGTACGAGCCGACTAACCATAATCTAAAAATTGATACATTGTTCATTAATATAAACATTTTTGACTTTAGAAATTAACATTTATTAATACAAATTATAAGAAATATTTAAATTACATACAAGCTTACTATAAAATTACTCAAGGAGAAGCATTCGTGTGAGACCTCATCATCTTTAACTTAATCAATGTTTAGCAATTGCAATTGCTAAACATTGGCAGCAATAACCCACCATTATTTCTCAGTACGAGCCCACTTAGCATAATCTAAAAATTGATACATGATTCATTAATATAAAAATTTTTAACTTTAAAAATTAACATTTATTAATACAAATTATGAGCAATATTGAAATTACATACACGCTTACTACAAAATTACTCAAGGAGGAAAAGCACTCGTGTGAGACCTCATCTTCTTTAACTTATTCAAAAGAGCAAACTTCGGCCTACTCTTTATTAAGACAAGCCCATACCTTGGCATTTTGGCCTTATTCTGATGGTCCGTACTGCTCAGACTTTATGGAATGATATTGCACACTTTTTACTGGCAGTGTCCTCTCGAGAGGCTACAGTCATCTCTTAACTCTCATCATTTGAACTATGTCGTTGATATTTTTAGGATCTCATCTCTACATTGATATGATTTGATCTCACTAATCTGACTATCTGCTCTGTCGTTGACCGGCTGTGTTTAGAATCTAGTATTCGATCTCCAAAAGTAAGTCAGTCCATTCGTTGATTTATTTTTACTAGCACCAGCCTGCTTTGGTCTCGGGTAAAGACCCGCCCTCTTACTCTAATTGGCTCTTTGTGCTTCAGAGTGACGTTGCATCATTTTTTGATTGGTTACCTAGGATCGAAGGAAATTTGTTGGAAAAAGTCCTGGTGCTAAGCATTTTTTATGCCCCAAGTCACTCTTGTAATTCGGGTGTCATATATTTATTGGAATCATAATTTACCGTACCAAGACTGTCGAAATTGGCGTCTGTTGTCTGCGCATTTTGTTTGATAGCAGACACCAAAATCTGACAATGGCCCCTACGGGTATTACACTTCTCCTCCATATGCTCAATCAACAAGAAGAAAAAATTGAACAGAATTGAAAAACTATTTAGAAATTAAATGTTTTTACCAGAAATATGACGGAACAGTTCAGAGAGCATACACCTGCACAGCAGAAAATATTTATATATACTTAAAAAGATAAATTAAAAGTGCATTTCTTAAAGTTCAGAAAGTTTCACAAAATAATCTATTTGTACTTAGTAACAAAGTTATTTAATGAAAATAACTTTTAGAGAGAGTTCATACGCCTCCTGTTAAGAGTTCATATGCCTCCTGATGATTTCGTACATTAACATTTTATCTGTTGTTATTTATTCTTTTGTTCTCTTCATAAAGTCTTTTTTTCTCTTTTAATGCTTGGATTCCCCTGAATTTTATATATACACTACCCGACACAGAAAATGCAACACCATGGAAGAATGAATAGAGTGTAATGATAAAGGACACACAGGCAGAGATGGTATATATAAATAAGTGGTGCTAATTCCAGAAGGATAATGAAATACAGTAATGGCATAGTCAGGGTGATCAGTAGGCAGTAGAACCACCTCTTGCGGCAATAAATGCAGCAACCCTTCGAGTAACAGATGCAATGAACGTGAGGATAATTTACTGAAGGATGGATGACCAAATGCCTCCACAGGTCGTTTTCTATATGAAGAGGGGGCAGGACAGTTAACCGATGCCCCATCACGCCCCATACATGCTCGATGGGTGACCCTCATGCGAATTCTATTAAGAATTACTTTAACGTTATTCATCCAGGAGTTGACGAACCTAAAAATAACGTGGTTGCAATGAGTGTGCCTGTTTCTAATGTTATACAGATTGATTCCAATGTGGAATGTCCGAGCTCTGCGTATCGCACTTATTATAAAAACTTTGGAAAATTTAAATACAGTAAATGTAGTTCAACAAAATGTATGTTGTGTCCTAAAGCAAACATGTTACAGATTTCCAAAGTTGGAAAATATAAGAGATTCTGTAAAACATATAATTGCGTGTACTCTATCACATGCGATATATGTGGAAAAGAGTATATAGGGCAAACTAAGAACTGCCTTAATATCAGAATAAATCTGCACCGTAGCATGATATATAAATGTATTAAAAATTCGGATAGTGATGTGTCTTTGGAAATAAGACACTTTGCTAATCACGGAGTTGATGCAATGAGGGTTACTATTTTGGATATTGTGGTGGATACAGATCTAAGATTATGGTGGGAAAATTCACATATAGCACAACGTAGATCGGTTTATCCGTATGGTCTCAATACTGTTATGTACGGTAATAATTATAACAAGGAATATTATTCAAACGTAAGGTCGGAAAGTATGGTGAAGCGGGGCTTGGAAAGGTCAAGTCGTAAACAACGAGGAGGATGCAAGGGAAAAATGTGCTTGAAAAAAACAGTAGATAAAATTGACATGATTTTGCGAGATATAGATGGTGGAAGGGATGTTCCCGAGACATGGCTAAAGAATATGGCTTACGGAATTAGATTGAAGTTGGTTAACAGAGTTTGGTGTCATTACAGAAAAAGATATGTAGAATGTACTGAGGGCGATCGGTCCAGATCCTTGTGTATTGTGTTGGATTACATCAAGTTTAGAGCCAGGATACATGGAATAGTTTTAGAGGATATTAAAATAAAAAAACATATTGACGAATATCTTATATTGAGATATATTAATAAAAGTTACGATCATATTCCTTTTAATAGAATTTTAAGACTAATGTCACAAACTTTACCAGTTAGGGACCTGAGGTTGAAAGTGGCATTCAAATATGAAAAACCATTGGGGAGAAGGTTTTTTAATTATAATTTTATTGGTAGTAATTTGCATACAGTGAGTTGTGTAAGTTGCAATTGTAATACATCAACGTACAGAGACGTACATCATGGACATATTGTAACAGGAGATCTGGGTATAATAAAATCGAATATTAAAAAATACTTTGAGTTGGGTACTAAATACCGATTTAGGAGTAACGTTTCTATTAGACGAGCAATGAAAATTGATATTACACATTATATTCAAAAAGCGGCAGTAAAATTCAGTTTGCCAACTGAGACATTTGAGGAATGGAAGGTCTTGGTGATAAATGAGTGCATTTCATGGTATCGCAGGAACGTCCGGTGTAATAAAAAAGGAGGTGAGCTTAAATATTATAAAAATGAGCTGGATGAGCTACAAAATATGTATGTTATTACGTACGTAGACAAGGTAACGTCGAATTTTGCAATGACTTGTAAATGGTACTATGTTACTTTATTAAGACAAGCATACGAAGATCATGGTATGTACTCGTTGTTGAAACAAACTCAGTTGGAAATCAGTAACCGGATAAAGGCTTTGTACAAAAAATCTGGTATATGTGTGGGAAATATTAGATATCCCTATTTAACGTTAATACCTAAGCTACATAAAAATCCAGTTAAATTCCGACCAGTAACCATCGGTTTTAAAACGTATTTAACAAGGGCCAATAAATTATTAATGGAACATTTGAAATTGGTATTACGGAAACTATATGACCAGGGTAGCTATTTTATAAAAAATAGCCTCGAAGTAGTTAAGAAACTGAAAGAAATGCCAAACATCGGTATGTACAGGAGTTATGACTTTGCAGACCTATTCAATAACATAGACATTAAGGATCTATATCGCATCCTAATAGAATCATACCATAGTTGTGATTTGCAGCTATACATAGCAATCGGAAAGTACAAGGCTTTGGTGGAGTTGGTTTTATTCGAGACAGTTTTATACAATGGAGAAAACTTTTATAAACAAATCAAGGGTATCCCAATGGGGGGTAACTGTTCGTCAATTATGGCAGATATTTACCTAGATAGATATGAAAGGGGAACACATCTTTTAAATGAGATGTTGTTCCTACGTTACGTGGATGATATCCTATGCGGATTTGAGGATAGTGGTTATACAATGAGGTTTGACTTTTATCCTCCATGTTTAACTTTAATAGAAACACCTCGCAATGAGGATGAAAGTCTGGATTTTTTAGATCTCACTATAATGAAGCCTGCCACTATACAATGTTATCGTATTTACGATAAGCGAAGCACCTTTGGTTTTGATATCAAATATTTGACGTCATGGACAACTAGTCTACACCGTAACATATTCAGAAATCTGATAATAAATCAACTGAAACGACACAAGTTGTTGAATTTTACTAACAACGAGAGATACATGTGTGATTGCCGTTTCCTGGGGGAGGCAATCAAGGAGGGTTATCCTCCCGCTTTTCTGATAAGATTGGTTTCCAATTATAATGGTTTAACTGCAACCGTAACCAGGAAGAGATACTTTGGAATGATAACAACATAAGACTTTTCGGATATCGCCTAATGGCGGGAATTGTAATACGCAGAGGGTGACGTGTTTTTATGCGATATTGAGGATCATAAATCAGATAGCTCAATAAGGCTATACACCGGAATTTTATAGCTGGGGCTATTTTAAGGTGGAAACATTATAAGCGTTATCCAGACTGTAAGTTCGTGATTGTGAGGGTTTTCTGAAATATCGGACGAACTATTAATATTTACTTTAGTAATATGTGAAAGTGGTAAAGAATCAACAAGTTATGTGTTGTTCCATGGGAAGGTGTAATGCGTAGAGTTTGGACTATTGGAGTATTTATGTGTCTTTATATTTATAGGGTGTTAATGTTTTTTAAAATGTCTTGTGTCCAATATTTAAAAATTACTCTATGACTGGAATGTCATTGGACTCGTATATATCGAGTTTTGAGCATTAAACTATCACAAGTGCAGTAAATTCAAATCATTGGGATTTTATGGAGAGAAAGAATCAAAAAGGTTTTGGTATCCAAAGAAAGGATTTTGCATAATAATAACATGGATTTCAATAGTCTTGAATATATAGTTTTATTAAGTAATAATTAAATAAGAGTGAAATGATTTCAAACATTAGTTTATATATGGCGATGGATTAGCCAATAGGTCTTGAGTCCATTTTTAAAAATACAGACACTTTGATATGTATTTCAAACATTAGTTTTGTTTTTAAGTAATAATTAACAAAGAGTGAAATGATTTCAAATATTAGTTTATATATGGCGATGGATTAGCCAATAGGTCTTGAGTCCATTTTTTAAAAATACAGACACTCAGATATGTATTTCAAACATTAGTTTTGTTTTTAAGTAATTAACAAAGAGTGAAATGATTTCAAACATTAGTTTATATATGGCGATGGATTAGACAATAGGTCTTGAGTCCATTTTTAAAAATACAGACACTCTGATATGTATTTCAAACATTAGATTTGTTTTTAAGTAATAATTAACTAAGAGTGAAAAGATTTCAATCATTAGTTTATATATGGCGAGGGATTAGACAATAGGTGTTGAGTCCATTTTTAAAAATACAGACACTCTGATATGTATTTCAAACATTAGTTTTGTTTTTAAGTAATAATTAACAAAGAGTGAAATGATTTCAAACATTAGTTTATATATGGCGATGGATTAGCCAATAGGTCTTGAGTCCATTTTTAAAAATACAGACACTCTGATATGTATTTCAAACATTAGATTTGACTAGAAAGGGATTAAAAGGAATTAAATGACTAGATGTGAGGTGATTTTACACAGGTTTATATATGGAGATAATGCGGTTTATGGGTCTTATATCCAATTTTTAAACTATAATATCCTCTCGGACCGGGATTTCATTGGTCTTGAGTATTTAGTATTTTAAATTATTTGTTATATTTTTAAAGCATGATTCTTGAATAGTTGCAGCGTAGAAAAGTAAACTTTTAGATTTTTAACATGTTATTGAAATTGTATATGTATGCGATTTTTACGGATTTATAAAGGGTCTTGAGGCAAATCGAGTAGGGAGTATCGGTTACCGGGAGCGTTTGCCATGGCGGAAAAAGCTTTAACCGGAGAGATGGGGGTCGCAACTCCCCCCGGCCGGTACTTCTGTCACACTGCTAGAATCTGCACGAGTACATTGCTACTCGTCCCCTTTTTGGGAATTTATATGGGAATACACATGTAAACTTGCAGCATAGCGCTTTACATGTTGTATTAAAAATTATTTTTGCATTTAGCTTTTTAATCTGTTCACTAAAATTGATAATAAAAATTTTTCAAGTTTTAAAATGTATATATATATATATATATACAAAAATATTTTTTCTTACCACATTAAAAAAAAAGAATGTGTTGTGGTTAATTTAGATTGGACGCTTAATCTTCATAACTAATCTATTCTGATTAATATCAGCCCAGCGCTATCCCCTCTTTTTGGCACGAAGCCCACGGGCGTGCTATGTTAAAGTGGCTTTATGGTCGTTTACTATTAATTCACTGTTATTGATTCAGTTTTAATATATATATATATATATATATATAATATTGCAGCCTACTTGAAATGAAATACAATTGAACTTTTAAACTTTAAAGCTTCAAGAGAGGGAAAAATCTGTGGAACCTAGAACAGAATTGGGATTTTTTGATTACAAGTCCATTACTTTACACTCTGAACTATATTTATATGCCTAAGGGTTTATATGACTGTATGTGGTACGTATATGTGTCCATAGGTTACTTCAGGAACCATTAAAAGTAAATAAAAAACATTTTGGACTATGCCTAGTTTCTCTTTATAAACCTACTTAATCCACCACGGTATGTTATTTTTTAAACACACTCAGTAGAAATCATTTAAGCCTTCAAATATCTACAAAACACATAAATTACCCCACAATGAGCTTCCTGGGAGGATTTTCTCTTCTTTGTTCCAAACAAAAGAAGTTTGAAAAAATAAACAAATGGATCAAATTTTGAGATTAGGATTTTGTGCATATTTCTGTAAGGGCCTCAAATCATGGCAGTTAAAAATGTTTACTAGTTAAGACATAAACTATAATTTAGTCAATATTTTCATGATCTGGCTTGATCAGATAATATTTGAGGAGATAGAAATATTATGAGGGATGAAAGTGTTATCCGCATATATATTATTCTAATTTAAAAGTTTAACTCTCAGAATATGATGTGTCTAATGCATGCCTATATCTGCAAACAAAGAAAGTTAGATATTAAGGGAAGCCAATATCAGAAGTTGGAGCTAAACTCAAATTTGCTGAAAATAGATAAGTTTATTGTTGTTACACATTTAAAAAATCTGATGTGGGCAGCACATGACTTTCCTGATATAATGCAACGAATTTACTACTTTTACAGGAAAAAAATAGGTTATTCATATAGTAGATATTTATATTCTTCTATATATATAAGATATTGCATTTTCGTCAATTAGTCGTCATTTTCTTGGCGAGATTTTCGTTAATTCGGCAACATTTAAAAAAGTGCTCAAGTTGACGACATTCCGACAAATTCGTCGCCAAAATCTCGCCAAACGTTATGGACGGAGAAATAAGTTATTCTTATAACAGGTAAAGGAGTATTGACGTTCAAATACAAAAGTATTGCACGAAGTATATTTTCTTATGAATGGAGCGAGCTAGATCCACGAGCATGATGTCACCCAATTTATCGCATTATATTACATATGAAAAGTGAACATGTTTCTCAACAGTTAGCATTTTTTAATTTATGAGACTTTTTGATAAATTTATTTTAAAAGTGCAATATCTTGAGGACAGTTTATGCTAGAATCCTAAGGTGTTGTTGTTGTTGTTGATATCCAGACTGCCCGACCTACCAGAAAAGTGTAAGGCAACTGTTTGGACAGCCAGGAAGAGCCGCCCAATTTAGACCGGAACCCAGTGGGGGAGGCATCCGGCATCCACAGGGATCGTACCCTCCTTCTCCTACCACCAACCTCTCGGAAGGACTTACGGACCCACATGTTTAACGTGATCGTACTCCGCGTGAACACGGCGGCAGTTTTGGCAGCGGAGGGAATCGAACCCGGGCCTACCGAGTTCCACTCCCTTGCGCTAACCACATGGCTATCACGCCCAGAGTCCTAAGGTGTGTGTCAATCGTTTTTAATATGACCAATTACATAAGAAATTATTATCCACATAACATTATTGAACGTTTTGATTTTTTTATGATGTTTTTAAAATTTCATTCAAAATTTTGCGGATCTTCAAAACATTCGATTGCATTTAAACTCAATAAGCTTCCAGAATTCACCGATTGTAATTTTTTTACCAAATTTAATTCAAAACACTCCATTCCTTCGTGAGATATCATCTACACTCACAAACACAGAGACTTCACCTCAAAAATGTTCTATTCGAATACAGGGATGCTTGAAACATGCTCCCCCCTCGAAAACTCGAATTCGAATTTTCGACTCCGTCACAAAACTTTTCCTTTGCATTATTCTATATATGTAGGGAAAGTAAAAATCTTATTTAGGCAGAACGTAACTTTTTCTACATGATGCAATCACTTTACTCCTTTCACTGCGAAAAAATATTATACAAAGATCCACAGCTCAATGTTTTAGAATTCAATTTATACCACATAAATTGAAATAGGGAGTTTCAAGCAACTTATTTGTCCATTTTAAATATTTAAATGTTTTTAAAATCTGTAAATGTTATATCTGGGAAAAAGTTATTCATGTTAAGCCTTTTTTGCTCCATCAGACTGGAACCTTCGATTATTTAATATATTTTTTATCTTTACAAAAATGTTCGAAACTTGTTTTCCACCTTATTTCTGAAAACCAATACGCCTAAGTTGTTTCTTGACTGAATGTCTTACAATATCTCAATTTGTACAAAAGCATTCTGCCTGCGGGCTCACAGACAAGGCCTGATTAACGGGTCGTGGCCCTGGGCCCTGCAATTTTAGGGACCCCCAAATTTTGTAGGTGAGAAATTTTAAGCCGTTATAAATTTGACTTTTTAAGGAAAAATAATATTCAGGAAGTTAATATTTCTAAATTAGCATATAAAACTGAAATTACGAAAATAATTCATTGAAAAAGATTCTTCTTCTAAAATTTTTTTGAATGTAGGCATTTTGCCTCCCTACAAATATGTCAGTATTTTTAAATATTATACATTATTTTTTCTTTTAATTCTTTATTGCTTTACAGTAAAAAGTATGGATGTCTACCAGTACAAAACGGCCTAAGCACTATGGTCCCGGGACCCCAAATTCCGCATATGGTTTTTTGTATGCTCTGAGTCTATAGAGGTCCCAAAATACCACTAGGCACTGGGCCACTCTGTGGCTTAATCATGCCCTGCTGACAGACATACGTGTATAACAGCCTTGTTCGTTACCAATACGCTAAGTGTTCCAAACAGACAGACCGGTTTCATTATAATATTAAATCATTGATTGCCTACCCGAACATATTTTATTAATCTGCATTCATACTTAACGTGTATAAATGACAGCAAAAAGTAATCTCATGTAGGCAGCACATAACGTTCCCCTCAGACTCAAATTCATTTCTCTTCCTTCATAATTTATTAAATGTGGTTTAATTGCACAAAATAACACAGGTAATTATTTGAGATGAAACTAAATTTGCAGTTTCACTTCAACACTTGGCGATTTGGTGTGGTTTCAAAAGCGACGTGATAAAAATGCGAAAAAAAATGAAATATCTCTAAAACGGTTAGTTCCAGTGGTACGAAGTTGGTCTTATTCTTTTGGTCTTTAAAATTTACGTGTAAAACAAGCATTTAATTGATATAATTCAGCGTACTTAGTATTTTATTTTTGAATTCGGAAACTTTTGACAGTCATTTTAGAAATAAAGACAAGGTACGTTTTCCGAATCGTACCAAAATCTAATCAGCACCAGGATTACCAACCCACAAATGATTATCTACCAAATTTTGGGAAATTTGGTCAATTAGTTTTACTACCAGAGTAGATAATACGCTACGCAGATAGGCACACACACATAGACAGACAGACACACACACGCAAACAGACATACACACAGACACACACACAGAGAGATACACAAAAAGAGACATACAGAGAGAGAGGCAGACAGAAACACAGACGTCACGCTAAAAATGGATATTCTGTATTCTAGAGTTCTCACAACGTGTAGATTTATCGGTAATCTTCTTTTCATCTTTAAAATTTACGTGTAAAACAAAAATTTAATTGATATAATTCAGCATACTTAGTATTTTATTTTTGAATTTGGCGACTTTTGACAGTCATTTTACAAATAAAGAGGAGGTATGTTTTCCGTTCCCAAATGTTCGTACCCAAATACTTGTACGTTCGAAGGTATGTTCGTACCCAAATCTAATCAGCACTAGGATAACCAACCCACAAATGGTTATCTGCCAAATTTTGGGAAATTTGGTCAATTAGTTTTTCTACCAGGGTGGATAATACGTTGCACAGATAGGCACACACACATAGACAGACAGACAAACGCACATACACAAACAGACATACACACATACAGACATACACACAGACATACTCAGAAACAGACATACAGAGAGAGAGAGAGAGAGAGAGAGAGGGGCAAACAGAAACACAGACGTCACGCTAAAAATAGATATTTTGTATTCTAGAGTTCTCACAACGTGTAGATTCATCGAAAACTCAAGTTTCGATTTTAGACAAATTTCCAATATTTTCCATATGCATTACCAGGAATTGTGGAGATAGTAATAGTCTTCGCAGGATTTGTCTAACAATGTCTAATGCTCATATGATTTGAACGCTCATATGATTTACGTTTATTAAGACAAAAATAAACGTAAAACCGATTCATTTTTCACAATGAAATTCCCATTCTGGGAAGTGTAACCATTAACACGATATGTGTGAAGACCCTAATTACTTTCCAATGATCTGTTATTAAACCAGAATGAAACGGTGTACGACTGCCAATGATGATGGTCTGTTTCGATGTTTTTTACTCTGATTCGTAATTAGTCAATGAGTGTCGCTGATGAAAGCGATCCATATTTTCATCTTAATGGATGAGTAAAATTGTTTAATATGATCAACTAATCGTTGACCTCTGCAAAAAACGATTTAGTTATTTAATAAATTGTAAAAAAAAAACTTGTATTATCACAGATATACAGTCTGTATTATTTTCCTGCAATAAATGGCAATGTATAAGGAAAGTATTGGAATCTTGTTAAAAATCGCAAGTAGATAGATATTCCCTACCATCGCAACTCGAATTTTCGACGGATCTGCACGTTTCGGTACTTCTAGAACATGAAAACATTATTTTTAGCGTGACATCTGTGTGTGTGTCTGCTTGTGTGTCCGTCTGTGCAATGCATGTACCACTATAACGCAAAAACTAATGGACCGAATTTCAAAACATTTGGTAGGTAAGTCACCCGTGTGTGACCTTGGTGCTGATTAGTTTTGGGTATGATTCGGGAAAAAAAAACCCTGTTTTTTTTTTTTTTACGAAATGACCCGAAAAATTGCCTGTATTCACT
Organism: Amaurobius ferox; assembly: GCA_951213105.1. Lineage (NCBI taxonomy): Eukaryota > Metazoa > Arthropoda > Arachnida > Araneae > Amaurobiidae > Amaurobius > Amaurobius ferox. The sequence goes on from OX578153.1 coordinate 94,145,032, forward strand.
CTAGCTGAAAAACTAATACATCAAATTGCAGAATATTTGGTAGATAAGTTACTTGTAAGTTATTCTGGTGCTGATTAGATTTTGGTACGATTCGGAAAATGTAACATGCCTTTCTTTTGCGAAATGGCCCGCAAAAATTGTCAAAATCTAAACTAAAATACTATGTATGCTCAAATATATCAATTAAAAGCTTCTTTTATACATGATTTTTAACTATGTAAAAAATAAGACCAACCCCATTACATTAGGGCTAGTCGCTCTCGAGATATTTTATCTTTTTCACATTTACGCTGCGCCACCGTTGAAAAAAGTCGAGTTACCAACTGAGAACGAAAATTGAATTAAAAAATCTGATGTGGGCAGCACATGACTTTCCCTGCAGACTTATTTCCACGTTATCTTTCTTTTAATTAAATTAAATTCACTTTTAATTCAATTATCGTTCTCATTTGTTAACTGGGCTTATTGTCAAAGGTGCCGTAGAGAAAATACGAAAAAACTAAAATATCTCGAGAACGGCTTGCTCTAGTGTAATGGGGTTGGTCTTATTCCTTTCTTCGTTAAAAATTAAGTATAAAACAAGCATTTATTGAATATATTTGAGCATACGTATTTCTTTATTTTAGATTTTGCCGAGTTTTGCGGGTCATTTGGCAAAAAAGGGCAGGTTACTTTTTTCCGAATCGTACCAAAATCCAATCAGCACCAGAATGACCCACAAGTGACGTAACTACCGAATTTTGTGAAATACGGTCCATTAGTTTTTAGCTAGAGTATATACAAGCTTTTGTGGACCATTTCGCAAAAAAGGCAGGTTCCTTTATCCCAAATCGTACCCAAAACTAATTAGCACTAGATTCGCCCACAAGTGACTTACCTACCAAATTTTATGAAATTCGGTCCATTAGTTTTTTAGTTAGAGTGGATACAATATCTGCACAGACAGGCAGACAGACACACATACACACAGACACACACACAGACGTCACGCTAAAAATGGTTTTTTCATATTCTAGAGGTCTCTAAACGTGTAGATCCGTCGGAAACTCGAGTTGCGATTTTCGGCACGATTCCAATACTTTCCCTATACATTACCATGTATTGCAGGGAAAGTAAAAAAGTGCCAATTCAGTCTCATTTTAAATAATTGTGGGCGTTATTTTGTGCATTTAAACCCAATATAATGAATTATTGAAGTAACAGGGAGCGTGAATATAAGTCTGCAGTGATAGTCATGTTCTGTCCACATCAGATTTTTACTTTCCCTGCAATACATGGTAATGTATAGGGAAAGTATTGGAATCATGCCGAAAATCGCAACTCGAGTTTTCGACGGATCTACACGTTTCGAGACCTCTAGAATACGAAAAAACCATTTTTAGCGTGACGTCTGTGTGTGTGTCTGTCTGTGTGTCTGTCTGTGTGTCTGTGTGTCTGTGTGTCTGTCTGTCTGTCTGTGTGTCTGTCTGTGCAGATTTTGTATCCACTCTAACTAAAAAACTAATGGACCGAATTTCACAAAATTTGGTAGGTAAGTCACTTGTGGGCGGGGCTGGTGCTGATTAGTTTTGGGTACGATTCGGAATAAAAGAACCTGCCTTTTTTGTGAAATGGCCCGCAAAAGCTTGTATCCACTGTAGCTGAAAAACTAATGGACCGAATTTCACAAAATTCGGCAGATGAGTCACGTATAGGTCACCCTGGTGCTGATTAGATTTTGGTACGATTCGGAAAAAAATAACCTGCCTTTTTTTGCAGAATGGCCCGCAAAAATCGTCCAAATCTAAACTAAAGAACTACGTATGCTCAAATATATCCATTAAATGCTTGTTCAATACGTACTTTTAGCGAAGAAAAGAATAAGGCCAACCCCATTACTTTAGGACTAGCCGTTCTCGAGATATTTTAGTTTTTCGTATTTTCACTACGCCACCTTTGAAAATAAGTCCGGTTACCGAATGAGAACGAAAATTGAATTAAAAGTGAAATAAATTTAATTAAAATAAAGAGAACGTGAATTGAAATAAAGAGAACGTCTGCAGGGAAAGTCATGTGCTGCCCACATCAGATTTTTACTTTCCCTGCAATACATGGTAATGTATAGGGAAAGTATTGGAATCATGCCGAAAACCGCAACTCGAGTTTTCGACGGATCTACACGTTTCGAGACCTCTAGAATATGAAAAAAACATTTTTAGCGTGACGTCTGTGTGTGTGTCTGTGTGTCTGTCTGTGTGTCTGTGTGTCTGTCTGTCTGTGCAGATTTTGTATCCACTCTGACTGCAAAACTAATGGACCGAAATTCACAAAATTTTGTAGGTAAGTCACTTGTGGGCGGGGCTGGTGCTGATTAGTTTTGGGTACGATTCGGAATAAAAGAACCCGCCATTTTTGTGAAATGGCCCGCAAAAGCTTGTATCCACGGTAGCTGAAAAACTAATGGACCGAATTTCACAAAATTCGGTAGATGAGTCACGTATAGGTCACCCTGGTGCTGATTGGATTTTGGTATGATTCAGAAAAAAATAACCTGCCTTTTTTTGCAGAATGGCCCGCAAAAATTATCAAAATCTAAACTAAAAAGCTACGTATGCTTAAATACATCCATTAAATGCTTGTTTAATGCGTAATTTTTAATGAAGAAAAGAATAAGACCAACTCCATTACACTAGGACTAGCCGTTCTCGAGATATATTAGTTTTTTTCGTATTTTTCCACGCCACCTTTGAAAATAAGTCCAGTTATCAAATGAGAACGAAAATTGAATTAAAAGTGAATTAAATTTAATTGAAATAAATAGAACGTGGATATAAGTTTGCAGGGAAAGTCATGTGGTGCCCACATCAGATTTTTTATTTTCCTCACGAAATGAAAAAATCTGATGGGAGCAGCATATAACTTTCCCTGTAGACTTATATCCACGTTCTTTTTCTTTTAATTAATTTAATTCAATTTTAATTCAATTTTCGTTCTAATTTGGTAACAGGACTTATTTTCAAAGGTATAGAAGAGAAAATACGAAAAAACTAAAATATCTCGAGAACGGCTAGCTCTAGTTTAATGGAGTTGGTCTTATTCTTTTCTTCCTTAAAAAATACGTATAAAACAAGCATTTAAGGGATATATTTGAGCATACGTAGTTTTTTATTTTAGATTTTAACGATTTTTGTGGGTCTTTTTGCAAAGAAGGCAGGTTGTTTTTTTCCGAATCGTACCAAAATCTAATCAACACCAGGGTAACCCACAAGCGACTTATCTACCGAATTTTGTGAAATTCGATCCATTACTTTTTTAGCTAGAGTGGATACAGGCAATTTTTGCGGGCCATTTCGCAAAAAAAGGCGGGTTCTTTTATCCCGAATCGTACTAAAAACCCATCAGCACCAAGGTCACACCCAAGTGACTTACCAAATTTCATGAAATTCAGTCCATTAGTTTTTGAGTTACAGTGGATACATACATTGCACAGACAGACAGGCAGACACACACACAGACGTCACGCTGAAAATGGTTTTTTCGTGTTCAAGAAGTTTCGAAACGTGTAGATCTGTCGAAAACTGGAGTTGCGATTTTCTGCATGATTCCAATACTTTCCCTTTACATTACCATGTATTGCAGGGAAAGTAAAAATGGGCGGTCATATATCATTGAAATCGAAATAGTTTTACGTGAATAACATTTTGTAAAATAAAACTCAACTTTTGTAATATCGAAAAACAATTAACTCTCTCCAAAATCGGATTATATTCTCATATTGGGCTTTCAAAGAACTATAAATTTTTGTTTATTGTTTACATCTAGCACTTCAAGTTTTTAAGATATAAGCATCACAAACTTGAAATTTTCATACTTCTTCAACTTGACAAGGCGATTACTCGAAAACTATTAGATCATTTTTAAAAATAAAAATAGATTTAGAAACTAAATTTCCTCATACATATTTTTTGCTTACTATTTATATCTATATTTTATAGTTTCGATGATATTTCGTGGGAAAGTATAAAACATATAAATACTCGTTCAGACACATATTTTTAGGGAGTTTTTTTTTCGGAAAAATAGAAATCGATCCATGATTCAATTATATACACTAGAAGGAGTCTCAAGTATCCCCCGTTCTTCACAATGCCCACTGATGATGGACGTCTGACATCCGAAAGCTCTCTGGTTTTTAACTGAGAATGAGGCGGTATTACCCCTTTTTTCACGATTGTCATTGATGATGAATGTCTGACATCCCCAAAAGCGCTTTGGCTTTTGACTCAGAATGAAGCCATGATTCCCCCCATTTTTCGCAATTGCCGCTGATGATGGATGTCTAACATCCGAAAGGGCTCTAGTTTTTAACTGAGAATGAGGCCATGTATTCCCTCTTTTTTCACGATTGCCATTGATGATGGATGTCTGGCATCCGAAAGCGCTCTGGGTTTAACTGAGATTGAGACCATGTATTTATTCTCCCTTTTTTCACGATTGCCACTGATGATGCATGTCAAACATCCGAAAGCACTCTGGTTTTTTACTGAGAATGAGGCCATGTATCCCCCTTGTTTCGCAATTGCCATTGATAATGGACGTCTGACATCCGAACTTACTCTGGTTTTCAATATGAATTTAACGTCTTATTAATGTGATCAAATAAAAGCTTTTATTATAAAGTGTTATTCTTTAAAATTTAATGCTTAGACATGTGGTCATATATCGTTTTTCCAGTAAAAAAATATGCTGTATAAAATTTGTAGACAAATGATGCGGTACAATAATTATTCTTTTTCACTGACTTCATTTTTATCATTTATGTGCAATGCACCTCTTTGATCCGAGGCAGTTTCTTTCTGCGATAAATTGCAATAAAACGAATCAAAAAAATCTGATGTGAGCAACACATCACTTTCCTTATATAATGCAATGAATTTACTACTTTTACAGTAAAATCAAAATAGGTTATTCTTATAGTAGATACTTATATTCTTTCCAAGATATTGAATTGTCGTCAATTAGTCGTCATTTTCATTGATTTAGAGTGCGTCATTTTTATCCATTTGAAAAAATTTTCGTTTATTTGGCAACATTTAAAAAGTAGCCAAATTGGCGATATTCTGCCAAATTTGTCGCCAAAATCTCGCCAAGCGTTATGGACGGAGAAATAAGTTATTCTTATAGAAGATAAGTAATTATTGACGTTCAAATACAAAAGTATTACTCACAGTACCTTATGAATGGAACGAGCTATATCCACGAGAATGATGTCACCCAATTTATCGCATGATATTACATATGAAAAGTGAATATGTTTCCCAATAGTTAATATTTTTTTTCAATTTATGGGATTTTTTTTTAAAAATGTATTTGAAAAGTGTGCAATATCTCAAGAACGGTTCATGATAGCTTTCTAAAATTTGTTTCAATCGTTTTCTAATGAAAAATTACAAGAGAAATGTCTATTTGCGTAACTTTATTAAAGGTTTTGATTTTTTAATGATTTTTTCAAAATTTCACTCAAAAATTTAGGAGGGTTCTGGACATTCGATTGCGCATAAAAACAATAGGCTTCCAGTATTCATGGATTGTGATTTTTGTACCAAATTTCGTTCGAATCGGTCCATTTGTTCGTCAGTTATCGTCTCCACAGACTTACTGACACACACACGCACACACACACACACACACACAGACATCACCTCAAAAATGTTCGATTCGTGATCAGGGATGCTTGAAACTTGCTCTCCCGTCGAAAACTCGAATTCGAGTTTTCGACTCCGTCACAATACTTTCCTTATACATTATGTATATAAGGAAAGTAAAAAGTTAGGATTATGAAACTTGGAACTTCGTATATACTGCATCTCTATATGGAGTTACTGTGTCAATTTGTCAAGTCTATTTCGAATAATATCCAATAACTTTTCTTCTCTGTACTTTTGACACATGAAGTTTCATAAACTTGGCGACAGTTCATCATATCAATCATATATAGGGCTTACACTTTATGTAGAACAGAAGAACTTGACTTAGTTTTATAACTTTGTTTTTAATGAGACACAGTATGCGGCATATTGAGACTACACAATAATCGCATCAATATTGTTAGGACTTATCATCAAAAGTTCGACTAAGTTCTCAAAACACTCTCTCTCTCTCTCTCTCTCTCTCTCTCTCTCTAACGCCTTTCAGAATTCACTGTTATTATATCAAATCAATAACCTCTAACTGGCTGGTTAGAGGTTATTGATTAACTGACTGGTTAATATAACCTTTGTTAAATAAATGGCGCAAATGAATGGGACTGGTTAATATATAATTTGGGAAAATTTTTGAAGATCTTAACTAATCTGCAAAATTAGAGCAGTTTCCAAAACTTGCTAAGTTGGTGCTATTTCAAAATTTGTGCCAATATCACCAAATTTATCACCAAATAATCCGAACCTTCAAAAAATAACAATGGTTACCAGTAAATATTGAAATATTGATTATATGATGTGAATACATTTTAGATATTCCTAGCACTATGTTTCTTTGTTTGTTTAATTCAGGCAGTTCGACCAACCCGAAGATGTTTGTTTAGACGGCCAGTAAAGTGCTACCCAATTTAAACTGGAACCCAGTGGGGGTTATATCCACATGAACCGTATAATCCTTACTTTACTATCAACCTCTGGAAAGGACTTATGTACCCAGGTATTTAATATGCCCGTACTCCGCGTGAACACGGGAACAGTTTGAGCAGAGCTGGGGATCGAACTCGGGTAGTTCGGGTGCAATCCCATACCTTAATTACTGGGCTGTTCCACCCCTCCTAACACCATTTTAATTTGAGAAACTACTGACATAAAAAAATGAACATTTTAAAAATATTTACTCTTAATAATAGGCGACTATCAGCATCCAAATGTAACCCATCATCAATCCGTAAATGTGGAATATTCCCTTATACAGATAACACATATAGCTCAATTATCTCTAAAATTAGCTAAACTGAAATAACCTTCGGAACCAGACTAAAAATAGAATACGATAAATACATCACTCACGCTTATATTTTTTGGTCTTTTAAAAGTATATGCGGGACATTTTAATGGCCAATAATCCCCAGCAAACATTCGAAACGACGACTAATTGCTTACCGATTCTACGACCACACGTGAAAGCAAACAAAAATTAAATAGCTACATTTTGACTTTTGGGTATTGTACTAATGGTCGTTTGCAATTACATTCATGTAGTACTTAACTTGGTCGTTCACAATTACGTTCATTTGGCGACTCAAAATAGATACAGACCTTTAATTTACGTACAAACAAATTTTGAATTTTATGTATCTGTTTAAATTGCTAAAATGGAAAGAAATTGATTAGATTGAACTTGAAAAACCACCTGTAAGGAAAAGCTATTTTTATTTTCTTTGCATAAAGGATGTTTTTGATGAAGGAAGTGTTGTGACGAGGTAGAGAATTTAAATTTTAATTTTTAACATATACTGCACTACCCTCATCTCAACTGAAATTACTTCACCAAAAGCACAGGAACAATAAAAATGCAAAGTCCGCTTGCAATTCCGTCTTAGTAGCTCAACGGTAGAGCGTCGGGTGGCGAGTACGAAGATCCGTGGTTCGATTCCCGGTTGGGACAACAAGGTGTTTTAAAATGGCGTCCGAACAAATCAACCCTGTAAGTTAGAACAAAGATATCGGAGGTCTGAAAGTGGTCCTTGTATGACTATCACGAATTCAGTGGATTCTGGGATGTTCAGCGCCGATTTCAAAATCGGGAGGACAACGACCAGGTAGGAACCTAACCTGGAAGATAAAAATAGCAGCATGAAGCTAACTTGAGGTAAAAATAGCAGAAAATGCTCAGTCAGATTGCCAGTTGCATGCCAATTAATATTAGAAGGTGAAAATGCAAAGTTCACTTCGACAATAAGAACTTGCAATTCCTTCTGAGTAATTGCAATTCCTTCCAACGGTAGAGCGCCAGCTGACCAACACAAAAATCCGTAACTAAATTTCCTGGTTGAGGAAGCAACATTCTTTACAATGGCGGCCGAACAAATGAACCCTCTAGTTTAAGTAGAGTTCTCTTAAATATAGAGCGAATAAAGCTGACACTAATAACTACATGAAAATAAAATATATCTTAAAAGGAAATCCACTTACTTTATTTTCTTAGTCTATCAGCAGTGAGCGTTGCAGTTTTATCCTGAAAAAAAAAATTCGGAGTTAAAATAAATGTTCAATATATCTTTCGATCATATAAACTTTTAATCATATAAACTTTCAATTATATAAACTTCCAATCACATAAACTTTCAATCATATAAACTTTCAAAATATCAGTAAATTCGCATACAATAATTATGCATGTACAATTGCAAAATGTAAAATGTTACTAAATGTGATACTCTAGCGGTCACCCTGTAAGTGTCACATCTTTTGTGGTGACATTCTTCGGCATTCAATTTTTTCATTAGTGACTCCTTTTAGTAGACACTTTATTAGAATTCACAGCTATATGATAGATACAACCACTGCGCTTATACATACGTCCACTTTGCGGGTGTATTCAACCCATGTAGCGAATTCACAAAATAAACCAACTCATATTTTTAGGGTATTTGAATAAAACTACGCAACATTCGCGTCTTAATAGTGTAGACGATCAATGTCTTAAATTTTAGGTTTTGGGGCGTATTTCTTTTTTTATAAAAAAAAATTAAATTATCCTTTTTACTTTCCCAACAATACATGGTAATATATAAGGAAAGTATTGGAATCGTGTCAAAAATCGCAACTCGAGATTTCTTTGAACTATACGTTTTGGGGCCTCTAGAACACGAAAAACTATTTTTAGGATGATGTCTATGTGTGCAATATATGTATTTACTCTAACTAAAAAACTAATGGATTAAATTTCATAACATTTTGTTAATAAATCACATGTGGGTTACACAGATGCTGATTAGATTTGGGTACAATTCGGGATAAAACCTATTTTTCTTTTTACGAAATGACCCGCAAAAATCTTATGTATCCACTTTAACTAAACAACTAATTGATCAAATTTCCCAAAATGTGGTAGATAAGTGGGTTTCCCTGCTGCTGATTAGATTCTGTTAGGATTCGGTAAGATAAGAACCTGCTATTTTTGCGAAATGGGCTGAAAAAATCTACATAATCTGCAACACAAGACTACATAATGCTCAAATATATCAATTAAATGCTTATTTTATACATATCTTTTAACGATGAAGGACACAAGGCAAACCCCTTTTTTTCTAGGACTTGCCGTTCTCGAGATATTTTAGTTTTTCACATTTTTGATACGCCGCCTTTGAAAATTCGCTACCAAATGAAAACGAAAATTGAATTAAAGGTGCAAATTCAGTACACTTTCAAACAATTATGCGTGTTATTTTGCGTAATTGAACGCGATATAGTGAATTATTAACCTTTTGCTTACGGGTGGAACAGCATCAATCCCTAACGAAGAACCTCTCAAAAAGACTGGTATTTGACATACCCTATCCTAAACAGTTCGATCCCCCTTTGCAGACATTGACGTCCATGGACGCCAATGCTTGCAAAGAGGGATCGAACTGTTTAGGATATGACATGTCAAATACCTGTCTTTTTGAGAGATTCTTGGTTTGAGATTGATGCTGTCTCGTCCGTAAGCAGAAGGTTAAAGAAGTAAAGAGAAAATGAATTAAAGGCCATAGCGAAAGTCATGTACTGCCCACATCAGATTTTTTAACTTTCGAATATTTTAGGCAAAAGCCTAAGAATCTCCCATTTAGAACACCACCACATTCTTCTCTAAGAATTTGTCTTTAAATCTATATAAATACTAACTTGAATTCGGACATTTTATTTTTGATATTTCATTTTAAATGTAAATTTATATCGCTTAGTAGTAAAATCAAAGGAAATCACATAATGTCCTAATTTTAATATATTTAAAAATCAAATTTGAAGTAAATCAATGCAATTTAAAATACTTATTTAAATCTAATAATTTCGAAAGTTCTGAAAGTTTCTACCAAAAGTACCTATTGCATGCCCTATATTTTCAATATTTGTAACTCCTTAATTATTCCACTAAATATAAAATTATACTACAACCTGTCTTATTAAAACTTTAATTATAGAATAAAACATTAACATAATAATGTGTCCATTAATACGAAGCTAAAATAACTCCAATACGCAACTAATTAAAATGTAACACACGTTTCATAATATTAAAATACGAGAATGGTATTCTAAAATTTTCAGGTGTTAAAAGAGGATATGCACGTATAATTAATTCACGTGTGTTTGTGTGTGTAGTTAAATATAATTAATTCTATGTTACAAAATAATAATTTTAAATTTCGCCTTGAAAGTTTTTAATTAAATTTTCTTGTTCATTGTTATTTTACAAATATGTATTGAGGAAGTATCGGGGCGGAGAAGTAAGTGGCCAAACATTTCTATTTCAGTTCTGACAGAAATAAAGATTTTGAGAATAGATATAGTTATATAGAAAGTAAAAAAAAATGATAATATTAATAAAATCATCTGACTGCTCAATCTAATGCCTCAAAGAACTATTGCATAATCTATTGCCTAAAAGAAATATTGCATAATCTATTGACTAAAAGAACTATTGTATAATGTATTGCCTAAAAAGACTATTGCATAATCTATTGACTAAAAGAACTATTGCATACTCTTTGCCTCAAAGAACTATTGCAAAATCTATTGCCTCAAAGAACTATTGCATATTCTATTGCCTAAAAGAACGATTGCATAATCTATTGACTAAAAGAACTATTGCATACTCTTTGCCTCAAAGAACTATTGCAAAATCTATTGCTTCAAAGAACTATAGCATATTCTATTGCCTAAAAGAACGATTGCATAATCTATTGACTAAAAGAACTATTGCATAATCTATTGCCTCAAAGAACTATTGCATAATCTATTGCCTAAAGGAACTATTGCATAATCTATTGCCTAAAAGAACTATTGCATAATCTCTTGTCTAAAAGAACTATTGCATAATCTATTGCGTAAAAGAACTATTACATAATCTATTGACTAAAAGAACTATTGCATAATCTACTGCTTCAAAGAACTATTGCATAATCTATTACCTAAAAGAACTATTGCATAATCTATTGCCTTAAAGAACTATTGCATAATCTATTGCTTAAAATAAATATTGCATAATCTATTGACTAAAAGAACTATTGTATAATGTATTGCCTAAAAAGACTATTGCATAATCTATTGACTAAAAGAACTATTGCATACTCTATTGCCTCAAAGAACTATTGCAAAATCTATTGCCTCAAAGAACTATTGCATAATCTATTGCCTAAAAGAACTATTGCATAATCTATTGACTAAAAGAACTATTACATAATCTATTGCCTCAAAGAACTATTGCATAATCTATTGAATCAAAGAACTATTGCATAATCTATTGACTAAAAGAACTATTGCATAATCTATTGCCTCAAAGAACTATTGCATAATCTATTGCCTAAAAGAACTATTGCATAATCTATTGACTAAAAGAATTATTGCATAATCTAATGCCTCAAAGAACAATTGCATAATCTATTACCTAAAAGAACTATTGCATAATCTGTTGCCTAAAAGAACTATTGCATAATCTATTGCCTAAAAGAACTATTGCATAATCTATTTTCTAAAAGAACTATTGCATAATCTATTGCCTCAAAGAACTATTGCAAAATCTATTGCCTCAAAGAACTATTGCATAATCTATTGCCTAAAAGAACTATTGCATAATCTATTGACTAAAAGAACTATTGCATAATCTATTGCCTCAAAGAATTATTGCATAATCTATTGCCTCAAAGAACTATTGCATAATCTATTGACTAAAAGAACTATTGCATAATCTATTGCCTCAAAGAACTATTGCATAATCTATTGCCTAAAAGAACTATTGCATAATCTATTGACTAAAAGAATTATTGCATAATCTAATGCCTCAAAGAACAATTGCATAATCTATTACCTAAAAGAACTATTGCATAATCTGTTGCCTAAAAGAACTATTGCATAATCTATTGCCTAAAAGAACTATTGCATAATCTATTTTCTAAAAGAACTATTGCATAATCTATTGCCTCAAAGAACTATTGCAAAATCTATTGCCTCAAAGAACTATTGCATAATCTATTGCCTAAAAGAACTATTGCATAATCTATTGACTAAAAGAACTATTGCATAATCTATTGCCTCAAAGAACTATTGCATAATCTATTGCCTCAAAGAACTATTGCATAATCTATTGACTAAAAGAACTATTGCATAATCTATTGCCTCAAAGAACTATTGCATAATCTATTGCCTAAAAGAACTATTGCATAATCTATTGACTAAAAGAATTATTGCATAATCTAATGCCTCAAAGAACAATTGCATAATCTATTACCTAAAAGAACTATTGCATAATCTGTTGCCTAAAAGAACTATTGCATAATCTATTGCCTACAAGAACTATTGCATAATATATTGATTAAAAGAACTATTGCATAATCTATTGACTAAAAGAATTATTGCATAATCTATTGCCTCAAAGAACTATTGCATAATCTATTGCCTAAAAGAAATATTGCATAATATATTGACTAAAAGAACTATTGCATAATCTATTGCCTAAATGAACTATTGCATAATCTATTGACTATTGACTAAAAGAACTATTGCATACTCTATTGCCTCAAACTATTGCATAATGTATTGCCTCAAAGAACTATTGCATAATCTATTGCCTCAAAGAACTATTGCATAATCTATTGCCTAAAAGAACTATTGCATAATCTATTGCCTAAAAGAACTATTGCATAATCTTTTGCCTAAAGACTTACTCGCATAATCTATTGCCACAAGTTGATCTACAACTGAAAATGCTGACCACTTGCTTGGGAGTGAAACACAACTCAAATTCATTCCCATACATCTTGTTGCAAATTAAATCCAACAAAAATTTCCAACTATATTTACAACCACTTTCAATTTATTATATGTTATCAATATATTTGAATTATTGTTACTTTCTTTTCATTCTGTTCTTCTTCAAACGTTTGATATCAAATGACTGTACTTTTTATTATGCACCAGGGACATTTAAGCCAATTGTTCGGCGTCTTCAGAATACTGTAAAATTCATGACTTCATAAAACTTCAGACGGTGGCCCCCTAACTTATTAACCGGATAAAAGACCCGGAAAAAGCTGTCGAACGGTACTTTAAGAGTCACTTAAAAGGTGCACAAATAATTTACGACTTTGTTTATCAGTGGTTAACACGCCTGCAAGAAAATGCGATAAAAAACGTTAAGTTACTGTTATTAATGTGGAGTTTTTCTGATATCATTACTATATTTTGAGATACAGTGGGTACTGTTTATGTTACAATTTCTGTAATAAATGAAGTTTCTGTTATTAAAGTGTGAAAAACGCAGACCACACGACAGACCCTAAGGCTTACTTTTGCTAAGTGTGTGGCCGTAGAGTTTTTCTGGTGTTATTACTGCATTTTGAGATATAGTCGGTACTGTTTGTGTTGCAATTTCTGTAATGAATTAAGTTACTGTTATTTAAGTGTTGTTGTTGAGACCCAGACTGTCCGACCTACCAAAAGTGGAGTTTTTCTGGTGTTATTACTAGATTTTGAGATATAGTCGGTACTGTTTGTGTTACGATTTCTGTAATGAATTAAGTTACTGTTGTTAAAGTGTGGAGCTTTTCTGATGTTAATAATGGATTTGGAAATACAGTCAGTATTGTGTGTAATAAGATTTATGTAATGAAAAATTTGATGTAGGCTGTTTTTCAATTTGATGTTTTTATTTTCCCTGCAACACATATTAATGTATAGGTAAAGTATTGGTTTCGTGTCGAAATTCGCAGCTTGAGTTTTCGACAAATCTACGCATTTTTGGGACCTCTAGAACATGCAAAAACTATTTTTAACGTGTTGTCTGTGTGTTTATCTGTCTGTGCAATGTATGTTGCCACTCTAACCCAAAACCTAATTGACAAAATTCCATAAAATTATATAGGTGAACCACTTGTGGATATTATCTTGGTGCTGATTAGATTATTAAAGATAACAGACCTTGCATTTTTTCCGAAATGTCCCCCAAAAATTGTATGTATCCACTCTAGCTAAAACAAAAATTGACCAAGTTTCACAATATTTAGTAGATGAGTCAACTGTGCATTACCCTGGTGCTCATTTGATTTTGGTACGTTTCTTGAAAAAAAAAACCTTGCGTTTTGTGTGGAATGGTCCGTAGAAATCGTCAAAATCTAAAATAAAAGACTACGTGGGATTAAATGTATTAATTTAACTCTTATTACTTTCCTTATATACATAATGTATAAGGAAAGTATTGTGACGGGGTCGAAAATTCGAATTCGAGTTTTCGACGGGAGAGCACGTTTCAAGCATCCCTGATCACGAATCAAGCATTTTTGAAGTGATGTCTGTGTGTGTGCATGTGTGTGTGTGTGTGTGTGTGTGTGTGTGAAAGTATGTGTGTGTGTCAGTGAGTCTGTGGAGACGATAACTGACGAACGAATGGGCCGATTCAAACGAAATTTGGTACAAAAATCACAATCCGTAAACACTGGAAGCCTATTGTTTTTATACGCAATCGAATGTTCAGAACCACCCTAAATTTTTGAGTGAAATTTTGAAAAATTCGTCAAAAAATCAAAACCGCTAATAAAGTTACGCAAATAGACATTTCTTATGTACTTTTTCATTAGAAAACGATTGACATAAATTTTAGAACGCTAACATGAACCGTTCTCGAGATATTGCACATTTTTCAAAAAAATTATCAAAAAGTCATAAAATAAAAAAATCTGATGTGGGCAACACATGACTTTCCTTATATAATGTAATGAATTTTTTACTTTTACAGTAAAAAAATAGGTTTTTCTTATAGTAGATACTAATATTCTTTCCAAAACATCGAATTTTCGACAATTAGTCGTCATTTTCATTGATTTAGCATCATTTTTATCCATTTGGCGAGATTTTCATTAATTTGGCAACATTTCAAAAAAGTCGCCAAATTGGCGACATTCCGCCAAATTCGTCGCCAAAATCTCGCCAAGCGTTATGCACTAAGAAAAAAGTTATTCTTACAGCAGATAAATGACTATTGGCGTTCAAATACAAAAGTATTATTCAATGAATATTTTTTCATGAATGGAACGAGCTAGATCCACGAGAATGATGTCATTCAATTTATCGCAGAGTATTGCATATGAAAAGTGAACATGTTTCTCAATAGGATTTTTTTTTTTATGTGACTTTTTCATAATTTTTTTGAAAAATGTACAATATCTCGAGAACGGTTCATGTTAGCGTTCTAAAATTTATGCCAATCGTTTTCTAATGAAAAATTACATAAGAAATGTCTATTTGCGTAACTTTATTAGCGGTTTTGATTTTTTGACGATTTTTTCAAAATTTCATTCGAAAATTTAGGGGGGTTCTGAACATTCGATTCCATATAAAAACAACAGACTTCCAGTGTTTACGGATTGTGATTTTTGCACCAAATTTGTTTAGAATCGGTCCATTCGTTCGTCAGTTATCGTCTCCACAGACTCACTGACACACACACACACACACACACACACACACATACACACACACACACACACACACACACATACACACACACACAGACATCACTTCAAAAATGTTTGATTCGTGATCAGGGATGCTTGAAACGTGCTCTCCCGTCGAAAACTCGAATTTGAATTTTCGACCCCGTCACAATACTTTCCTTATACATTATGTATATAAGGAAAGTAAAAAATATTTCCTATTGAGAACCATGTTTACTTTTCATTTTTAACACCATGCGATAAATTGGGTGACATCATTCTCGTGGATCTAGCTCGTTCCAGTCATGAAAAAAGATACTTTGAGTAATACTTTTGTATTTGAACGCCAATAGTTATTTATCTGCTGTAAGAATGACTTATTTCTTCGTCCATAATGCTTGGCGAGATTTTGGCGACGAATTTGGCGAGATGTCGCCAACTTGGCAACTTTTTTATTTGTTACCAAATTAACAAAAATCTCGCCAAATGGATAAAAATGACGCTAAATCAATCAAAATTACAACTAATTGAAAAAAAATTAATATCTTAGAAAGAATATAAGTATCTACTATAAGAATAACATTTTTTTAACTGTAAAGTAGTAAATTCATTGCATTATATAAGGAAAGTCATGTGTTGCCCACATCAGATTTTTTTTTACTTAAATTCTGACGATGAGAAGCACCAACCCCATTTCTTTAGGAATTGCCGTTCTCGGAATATGTTACCTTTTTCGCATTTTTGATACACCGCTTTTGAAAATACGTACAATTACCAACTGGAAATGAAAATGGAATTAAAAGTGTAAATTCAGTATAATTTCAAATAATTAAGCGTGCTAATTTTATAATTATGCGTGCTAATGAAAATCCAAAACATAAATTAATTATTAACAGAACTTAATAATTTCATATTTAAACATAAAAATGACGCACATTTTACCATTCTGTTAATATAAATATTGCAGTACAAGATATAATTGAAAAGCGTAAAATTATACCATTGTAATAAAATTATGCAGACGATTTTTTTTCCTGAAAATGTATTTGAAGAAAATTATATCATGCTAGCCTTAATATCAGTTGAAAATCAATGGTTTCACAATAAACACACCCAGAAGAAAAGGAATTTTTAAATAATTCCGATTTTTGCAGTAGGATTTTAAAAACTGTTCACCCTTGAATCAATTTTCAATTTATATTTCATTTAAGACAGGGATCAAAGACTTCTCATTAATTCGGCAAATCGAGCATTTTGCGCAACTCTTGAAATACAAAATATTGCAGCACAATAATGTCCTTTCCATTTTCTATCAAATAATCTGTACTGCTACTAAAATTCAAGCTTCTATCAAAATGCTAAGTGTTTTTTCCAAGCAATCCATATATCGAACGTATTGGTGTAAAGTATCCTCTCCTCTTCACATTTATATTTCAGAATAAATTATTTTTTCCAATGGCCACATGTTATGTCTCTATCTCACTTAAAAGAACGCATTTTTATATTTATTTTGTAAGTCGAACATTTTGGTGTGCGGCACAATTTAAGTAACAAATATTGAAAACTTGAAATTGTATACTTTCTATTCGTGGCACACACTTTCTTTCTACACGTTTTGGTGTGATGTACCTCACTTTATTGAACATTTTTGAGAAACTCGATTTTTCCCAGAGGGAGGAGGGGGTAATTATATGATTAACTCTTGCATCAAATGCCACATCTCCATATCACTTAAAAGGGGGCGTTTCTTATTTTATCCACAAATTGAACATTTTATTTGCCTGCACCCCTAAAGTGTAAAATATGTGAAAATTGAAACTGTACACTTTCTTTTTAAAAATTCTACGCACACACCAAATTTAAAGTATCTTATCGTGAAGCATGTTTATCTACAATTTCACCTTTCGAACGTTTTGGCGTGGAACACCAATCTGTTAAACAGTTTTGAAAACTTGATTTTTTTTAATCATACGATTGACACGTGTATCAAAATTCCAAGTCTACATCTTATTTAAAAAAAAAGTTTTTTTCATT
Source organism: Amaurobius ferox (assembly GCA_951213105.1). Classification (NCBI taxonomy): domain Eukaryota; kingdom Metazoa; phylum Arthropoda; class Arachnida; order Araneae; family Amaurobiidae; genus Amaurobius; species Amaurobius ferox. The sequence continues at coordinate 94,162,718 of OX578153.1, forward strand.
TATTTCGCAATTGAAAATTAGAGAGTTACTCTTTACCCCCACGATACATACAATAATAGAACGCAAATCTACGGATTTGCGCTTTAGTGATTTAAATGTGTTACTTTGATTCCATTGTTTTCTTATACCATTTTAATTTGTTTAACTTACAACTCTAAATACTAAAAACGTATGATCTTTTGCATTAGAATTCTCAAATATTGAAATTAATTTTTATACTTTTAATTTCATAATTTATTTGTTAAATTAAGCTTTAATTTAAAATCTTTCTTAACTCGTATACATCATACTTACAAGTCCATCCAAATCCCCGCTTTTAATAATATAACTTTCTTTAATATAACTTTCTTTAATATAACTTTATTTAATATTCAAAAGTAAGGAGATTACAGGATCTATGAATGTCCATTTCTATGTGTTATTATGTATTAACATGTTTGACAAAAGAAAAATAGGCCAAATTTGAGATAAAATCAGATTTTATGTGTCAGCAAGTTGAAGCTTTAGAACTCCTTCCCCGGCGTGCAACATCAAAGCAAAGCCATTTGCCTGCGCTGTCACCAAAAGCCAAAACAACCAGCCCCCATAAAGCATTTTTATGAAAGCAAACGTTTTCTTTTGTCACCCTTTTATTTAGCGACATCAAACAAACATCTATAAAAGAAGTCCTTTTATATTGTGAGAGTTTTTTGAATAAAAATACTTCTTTCAATTGTCATATGACAGTATTCATTTATCGTAGTTGCAACAAATGCAGGTTCTATATTCTTCTTCTTCTTTGACCCAGACGGCTCGATCTACCCGAAGATGTAAGGTATGTGTTTGGACAGCCGGAAAGTGCCACTTAATTTAGACCGGAACCCAGTGGGGGCAACATTCACAGAGACCGTACTATCCTTCTCCTACTACCAACCTCTCGGAAGGACTTACGAACCCATTTATTTAACGTCCCCGTACTTCGCACGAACACGGGGACAGTTTGGGTCGAGACGGTAATCGAACTCGGGTCGTTCTAGTGCAATCCCCTCGCGCTAACCACTGGGTTGCCCTCCCCCCCCCCCCAAATGCAAATTCTTTGTAAAGTCCTGAAGTATCCCAATGATCTTATAAGGAAAGGTCTATGAGTGTGTACGCTACGTTTGTCTATAGTAAACTGACCATGCCCGATCGAATAAAAGCGATTGCAGCGCCCCTCGGGGATAATTTCAAAAGCTAGGATAACGATAGCTAGATACCCCCCCCCACACACACATACAGGGGTAGAGAAGATGTGGTTTCTTCAGAAAGTGTTCCCAGATTCCACACACACACCCTCTTCCCTCAGGAATCCCTGGTAACCTTAAAAACAGAATCTTTGTAGATATTCCATTAGATAGAAAATAAAAGTTAGACACTCGATTCCCTTCCCGTAGGCGTAGAAAATGATTTTTTTTAAGTATTTCCAGACCCCCCCCCCCCTGTCAGAGCTCCCCCTCCCCAGTGACCTTCAAAGATATAAACTTTGCAGGCTCACAGTATCATCGACAGAAACTGACGAAACCGAATTTTCTATTTCTTCCCCGTGGGAGTACAAAATTGGGAAAGGGGTGTCGAAAAATCTATCCACACTCTCCAGAACACCCCCGAGTGAACCTGGAAGACCGAAACTTTACACAGTAACGCCCATAAAGCAGTACCTAACTGCGCCAATTTTCAATTAAAGCAACTCTCTTTGACGCTAAGCCCCGTGCAACTGTTAAACAAAATAAAACATAAAAAAATTGCAACTAAATACTTTAAAAGTGTTAGTTTCCCTGAAAATAAAAACAGTTCTCCATTATATTTTTCGAATTTTGTTTCAACCAACACGAATTAAGAATTAGAGGGATTTTTTTCAGGACGACTTTTCCCCTATAAATTGCAAAGTTAATCCTAGGTGGGAATCCAAAAGCCTTGTGAAACCCGAAGCTTCCTCTGCAGTAGAGCTTTCATCTGGATAATTGAGTCATTAGGGCATTTTTTTTTCAGGGAGGCTCCAGGGGAAGTAAACATTTTTTTCATCCAATTCGTTGCCAGGGTCATGTTGGAAACCGCAAATAACGGTACTTTCCGTCGTGTTTGTTATTTGTCGTGGGTAAGAGAAGATCTTAAGAGCAGCGCTCTGTAGTGTAGTGTCATAGATTTCTCCCAATGTATTTCAGTTTTTGTATATTGTGTAATTTAATATATCCTTCATTTTTTTCATTTTCATTACCAATATTTTCTTTCATAGACCGCTGTACAAGGTGATTATAATTAAAGTTGCGATTTTAAAACGCTGTAAAGTAAGAACTATTTGTCAGAATGACCTGAAATTTGACATGAGTATACTTGGAGGAATGGAATTTTGTTTGGCGAAGGGAAAAAATACTTCAAAAATATACCGATAGACGGCGCTGTATTTATCAAACACGGGGTGTTGTTAGCCGAAGGAAACCAATAATCAACTAAAGAAAACGACAATTTAATCAACATCACTTAATTTAATAATTGATTGAAGCATCACGAAAATATGGAACAAACACCTACGATATATATACGCAAGAAATGAGCAATATGCTGTCCACCGTGCTCGGCTACGAGTTGGAAGCGCAAAACAGCATGTTCCTCAATAGATCGGAGTATAACGGAGGTGATTCTGTGGATATGGTGAGTAATGCGTGCTTTTAAGTCAGCTAAATTCGCAATCCGACCACTGTACACCATATTCTTGAGGTGTCCCCAAATCCAGAAGTTGCAAGGATTAAGTTCAAGTAAACATGGCGGCCAGACTGCTGGAAAATGAGGCTGATAACCCTGTCATTTCAGAAATGGATATTCAGCAATTGGTACACTGGTGTTGTAATGTGCGGAGGAGCTCCATATTGCGTAAAAGTTGTGATATCCAGAGAACTGTATGTGCTCCTCGTTTTCATCACAACTGAAATGTGCGGTGCGCATTCCCAGTCTGAATTAGCATACCTCCAGAATAGCATACCTCCTAATTTTTTCGTTTTTCGTCAAGCAAATTCTACATTGGATTCGTACATTGCCATCTATCGGTACATTTTTGAAGTAATTTGTTTTCGCCAAACAAAATCCCATTGCTTCACGTATACTCGGGTCAAATATCAGGTCATTCTGATCAGTAGGTCTTACTTTATAGCGTTTTACAATCGCAACTTTAATTATAATCACCCTGTATAATTTGAGGGAGTACGGGTTCCAACATTTTATTTATGACATTTTTATATTTGTATGACTTCATTTTTATGGGTGTTTTGTAATGCATGTTTTTCTCGGAAATGTGTTTATATATAGATATATTTACATATGGAAAAATTCTTGAGCAATTCGAAATTTTGATATTAAAATTCAACAGTTAAAATTTTAAACATGTTTCAGTTTTTATATAATTACTAGCAGGAGACAAAAGGGGCCTGATGGTAATTATAATTTTTACATTGGCAGTACTAAACGTACTATTGGCATGCTTTAACGGAACACGCCCGACATACCAAGAACGATAAACTTTCCACTGATCTTTCTCAGTATGTCGCAAATAATAATTTTCTGCCTGTTTTTGAAAAAGCTTTTCTTTTAATCCGTTGCAATAACCCTCGTATTATTATTCTTCAAGAATCCCTTTTCGTTTATATTTACCGTGCTTCGATTTGTAATTTTGATCCCGTTCAAACTTTAAGTTTTGTCTGGAAACTCATTCCCGACTCTATGTAATTCAAGCCTCTTCATAGTTACCTTTGACTTCCTATTAAAATTTTTTGATTTTCAGGCTTGTAGTTTTAATATATTTGTATTTTGCTTGTAATTGGTCTGCTTTAAATAATCAGTTCATGTTTGTTAATTTGGATTTTAGAGATTTATTATTAATTAATAACCTGGTACATTGCCATTTTATATATGCAAATTTTGCCGTGTTTCTGGTCGCTATATATGAATGATTGAATGTGTTACATCTTATGTTGCCACTGATGAAGGGCGTTTATACGCTTGAAAGTGCTCTGGATTTTGTAACTATGTTGTACGTCTTTTAGGAAGTTCAATAAATGATCTTCATATTTTATTTTGTGTTGTGTCCTTGAGTTTTATACAAATCAACAATAGAGATTTTCAAATTATTTCTTGCAAAATTTGCAAACATAAATAAATAAATAACTGTCAGCTACTAAAAATGGGTTCTGGTATGAGAAGGCCAGCTGAGTTGCGCTACATTCCAGTTAATTATCTATTTTATTTGATGCATATAACTGTTCAATTTGCTTACATTTTCGTAGCGCTTCGATCTCAGCCATATGCCCTGACTATAGGCATTATTTATATCAAACTCAGCTTCTAAAACAATCTTATTTGAAAACTTGCTTTTGGCATTATTCAAATTTCTGCACTCAAATATACAAAATTATTCCCTATTGAATTATTCCCTAATATATAAAAAAATCTGATGTGGGCAACACATGACTTTCCTTATATAATGCAATAAATTTACTACTTTTTCAGAAATTTTTTTTTATTCTTATAGTAGATATTTATATTCTTTCCAAGATATCGAATTTTCTTCAATTAGTCGTCATTTTCATTGATTTAGCGTCATTTTTATCCATTTGGAGAGATTTTCGCTAATTTAGCGACATTTCAAAAAGTCGCCTAGTTGGCAATATTCCGCTAAATTCGTCGCCAAAATCTCGCCAAACGTTATGGACGGAAAAATAAGTTATTCTTATAGCAGATAAATGACTACTGGCGTTCTAATACAAAAGTATTACTCAAAGTATCTTTTCTCATGAATGGAACGAGCTAGATCCACGATAATAATGTCCCCAAATTTATCGCTTGATATTACATATAAAAAGTGAACATGTTTCTCAACAGTTAATATTTTTTTTAATTTATGGGATATTTTGATAAATTTATTTGAAAAATGTGCAATATCTCGATAAAGGTTCATGCTAACGTTCTAAACTTTATGTCAATCGTTCGTTTTCTAAGGAAAAATTGCATAAGAAATGTCTATTTGCGCAACTTTATTAATGGTTTTGATTTTTTGATGATTTTTTCAAAATTTCACTCGAAAATTTAGGGGGGTTCTGAACATTCAATTACGTTTAAGAACAATAGGCTTCCAGTATTCACAGATTGTGATTTTTGTACTAAATTTCATTGGAATCGCTCCATTCGTTCGTGAGATATAGTCTCCCCAGACTCACTGACACACACACATACACACACACACACAGACATCACCTCAAAAATGTTTGATTCGTGATCAGGGATGCTTGAAACGTGCTCTCCCGTCGAAAACTCGAATTCGAATTTTCGACCCCATCACAATACTTTCCTTATACATTATGTATATAAGGCAAGTAAAAAGGATATTTTTATATCCTGTAAAACTGGTTACAGGAGAGATAATTGCATCAGGAGAGATAATTGCTTTCCTTCGGAATCAAAAGAAAATTTTTCTACGAGATATTTATTTAACGACTGTATTTAAATTTTGAAATGCATTTCAATTTTATCATTGTTAAAGAAGACTACATTTCATGTGCAGCCTTAGTTTGACCATTCTCTCTCAGAAAAAAAAAAGTTTTCATCTAGGATTAATTACCATTCAAATCATGTTACAAAAGATGAAAGAAAATTGCATGGAAAACGAGATAAACAGATATTGTTCGTTTATTTAAAAACTTCTTGTACAAAATTAAAACTGGCTGTACATTCAAATGTTCTAAATAAAAATAAAAAATAAAAATCTATAAAGCCAGCTAATGTAGTCAATAAAGGTTCATGATATTCGATTATCTGCATAAGACTAGATGTCGTTTCCCTATTTTCTTTTACCGGGGATCTGTATAAAGCATTTAATTACTTCCTCCATATATTTTCAAAATATTTAATTTACGTTCTATTAGTCGTTGGTGTTAAAATGTTGGATTATTAATGCTTCGAGAATAATAATAGACTCTTGAATCGTTTATATTTAACTCTTTTACTACAATACATCCATTCTTTGTACGGAATATTATATGAATGAACTTCAAATTCCCAATTAGCGGTAGACATTGAGTATTTTGAGTTTTTTTTTAATTTATAATTATTCTCACAAAAAAGAAAAGAATTCACCCATGCTGGGATAAATAAGCAGACAGACGCACAGCTCACAATTTTATTTTTATAGATAATAACATTTTTATAATTCAACAATAGCTTCTTTGTGTACTACGTTTCTGGAAATTAATAAATAAAATACACTTTCTGCATAAGGATAGGGGAAAGCAAGAGCAACTTAAATAAGCACAAATAATGAAATATTTTTGTGAAAGACTTTTCATGTAGAATTTTATTTTGTTATTTGTGCTTATTTGTGTTGCTCTTGCTTTTCCATACGTTTCTTGACTTCTTATCAGAAACAAAAATATAGACAGATATCTCGTTTATAGCCATTGATATTAAAAAGTGTATTTTTATTTCGTTAATTTAGCCGACGCGGTGGTCGAGCAGTCAAGGCGAGCATTTAGAAGCGATCGTTCGACCGCCGCGTCGTGGGTTCGAGTCCCATGTAAGTATGGATGTTGTGTTCTTGGGCGCAGTGTGGTCCGCCCCCTTCTGGTGCGCCTGGGGCAAAGTTCTAGGACGGTTAAATGGTTCACTTTCCTGGCCGGTGTATAGGCGAATGAAGTCAAGTGCCTGGCCATTTGATAAAAAACAAGAAAGATCAATCATGCTTAAAGCATTGATTATGAAACACTTTCCAACTTCAATGCAATTTTATTTAAACATGTCTAAAATGCAATACATTCCTCGGTAATATTTTAAAACTTATCACAATACTACATTAATTTATTATATTTGAAACCTTAAACCTTCATAAAAAAAAAATTAACTTCATTCAAATGACGGCATTAAAGTATAAATTGCTTGGTTTAAACATCTCTAAAATGTGATACATTCCTCGGTAATAATTTTAGAATTGTCATAATACTACGATAATTTATTATATTTGAAAACTTCATCGAAAACAACTGAAATCCATTCAAATGACGTCATAAAAAAATAACACGCCTGGCTCTCTCCATAGAAGCAACATTTCATTCATAAATAATTCCCCCATTCATGTCATTCATCACAATACTATAATAATTTATTTTATTTAAAAATTAAGACCATTGAGCTACAAGTAAGTAAACTCAATGCGTAAAACTTCATCGAAAAATATCGTCCTTCTCTTTCTAAAATCAATGAATATTTCATTCATATCAGCTAAGCAGACTCCATGGACTAAATGATTTTGTGTTAAAGAATTACAGCGATTCTAATACAACTCATTCTACATATTTTGCTGTTTACATTTTACATAGGTGAAAAATAGGCTTAATAGTAGAAATAATGATATTTGGAAGAGCATTTAAACTGAAATATATTGTCATTGCGTTGTTTCAGTAGGTAGATGCACAGAATTTAAGCAAAAATAAAGTAGTTTTAGGACGGATACAACACTCAATATGAATTAAAAAGAACTTTAAATATCGCGATTTTGACACAAGATGGATGCCATATATCATTTTGAAGTGGGTCATGTGATCGTTTCATATCATGGACACGTGATCGCTTCATATAAGAGGTGTTATTATTATTTTAATTTTTATTTAAAAAACAACTGAATATATTTCGCTGAATTTTTTTTTATATATTTTATGGAACAATTTAAATATTGCCTAAAATTTTCGAAGTAATTTGTGAATTTTAAATCCGCTTAAAAAATGCTTGAAAAATTAGGTCCCATAGGGCTCAATGTATTCCATTCTTTCAACCCGGGTTCAATCCAAAACTAATTGGGTGATATTATTCATTTATATTCCCATAGGTCCCATAGACCGTCTGAACAACATACTAAAATTTCATTTTGATTAAGTCATTTTTACGGCAGTTATCGTGCTAACGGACAGACAGACAGACAGACAGACAGACAGACAGAATGAACAAAGTCATAAACACTTTTCAACTTTGTTGTAAAGTGTTAAAAACGTGTGCTTATCTGTAGTGGACGCCTATTTAGAACCCGGAAAATGGATACTATTTTGTTCTAATATATAATAAAAGATTGTATTTGATTTACTTCAAAAGTGGTTATTACACAAATTTCATGATAAGTAATTGTGTTCCTCTGAATTAAAAGCATTTTTTCTAAGAGATTTTTAGTCAATGGGATTAAATTTGAATCTTCGAAATTTTATCATTTGCGAAGGAACATTGCATTTCATATACAGCCTGATTTTGACAAAAAAAATTCGTGAAAGATTTTCATTTAGAACTAATTTTTCGCAGATGATTTTTTTTTTTTTTATATTATTTAAATAATGAAGGAATGGGAAGAAAAATGTATTATATTACTTAGTAACGGAATTAAATCTATGTTTATTCGGCAGACGTATTTTATTTAATTTTTATAATTGAAATAATGAAGAAATGAGAAGGAAATTATATTATGTGACTTACAACAGAATCAAATCTCTCTTTATTCAGCAGACGATTTTTATTTAATTTTTATAATTGAAATAATGAAGAAATGGGAAGTGAAATATATTAAGTAATTTAGCAACGGAATTAAATATACATATGTTTATTTCGCAAATAATTGTTAATTAATTTATGTTATTTAAATAATAAAGCAATGAATAGAAAAATAAATTTTATAAAGGAACAATATTTTGATTGAACACTGCATTTCATATGCAACCTGATTTTTACTATTTCTTTTTCGAAAAAGACTTTTCATTTAGAACTAATTAGCATCCAAATCATGTTTCGAAAGATAAGAAAAAAAAATGGTTTCATCCTATCATTGAAATATATTGCTCTTGCTATCCCTTATATTGCATGAAAATTAAAACTTGATGTACATTAAAATTTTTTTATATAAAAAATATAAAATTATCAGAAGAGAGAAAACTTAAATAAGGGTTCAAAATGCTTGATTATACTGGAATATTGAATTTATTTCCCCGTTCTTTTACCGGAGATTTGCCTATTTTTTAATTACTTCTGTAGTGTATTTTAAAGAGATTTAACTTCCTTAATTTGAATTTTTTCAATTTTATCCTTTGCAAAAGAGCACTGAATTTCATATGCAACCTGATATTTACTATTTTTTTTTCGAAAAAGACTTTTCATTTACAACTAATTAGAGTCCAGATCATGTTACAACGGATGACAGAAAATTGTTTGTATCCTATCATTATCATTGAAAACGAGATAAAATATATATTGCCTTTTTATTTAAAAACAAAAACAATATCCCTTATATTGCATGGAAATTTAAACTTGCTCTACATTCAAATGTACGGCAAATAAAAAAAATATGTGAAAAGAACAAACTTATTTAAAAAAGTCAAAAATGCTCGATTAGTCTAAGCCAATTTTTTAACAGGAAATGTATACATTTTTTTTAATTTATTTACTTTTCTAATTCATATTAGACGATTTAACTTTCTTACGATTAGATAATACCCATATCTGATACAGTTTTAATAGATGTGACCAGAGATCGAGATAACGCCTCTTGACGCATATGTCACGCTATAAAATGAGCAAATACGCTTTATAAATTAAGTATGCATATTTTTACGCACCGATTCGTAAACAAAAAAGAAAAAAAATATTTTTTAGAATCGTAAATTAAACAGATTTACCTTGAATGTAAATTTAATTTTGAGAAAGTTGCTCCTTTATGGAAAAGCCAAAAGCAAAGAAGTTTGGAATTTTAAAAGGAAAAAAATAAAAATTATTTTACTTAATAGGTTTTTAATTTTATTTTTCCCTTGTTTGTTTACAACCATATGGAGAAACTAAACCAAAGTTACCTTTGGCTTAGTTTTTCCAATTTAACAATTTTGATATTGCATCATGAATTATATAATTAGGTACGTTTGTGAAAAAAAAATATTATTAATTATACAATGACAAATTTATAATTCAAAATTGCTATTCTACTTGGAAAATTGACAGGAACATTTATAAAAATACGATCCTAAAACCCAAAATTTAGTAAACATTTTAAAACTGATTTCATAAAGTTCATAGGGTATATTAATTGTGCTATCAGATATACAATTTATTTTGTTTATTAACACAAATAAAGAGTATAGTGCATTTCTTAAATCATATTTTTATTTTTCAACGTTGAAAAGTCAGAAATTTATATTTTGTTGGGCGAGGATCCCCTGTAATTTTTTTTTATACAAAATACAATAAATTTAATAAATACCTGGAAATTTGAGAGAAATTGTACATTTATTAAAAATTACTCTTCTGGGAAGAAAAATACTGCTCCAAATCAAGTCAGGGAGTATTTTTACTTTTCTGGAAAAATTCTAGCTCGATCTCTAGATGAGACTATGAATATAATAATGACAATCGATTCAAACCAACAGCCGATCGTGCGTTTGTTTTAGAAGAGGCACAATAAATTCCAACGTTTAGAAGCAAAACAAAAATCCGGAAATCATTTTTAGAGCCAATCGGATACTGAAGAATAAGATCAAGTATAAAATTTATTCACTGATGTTGTTTTGGAACGTTCGTTTTAAATGGTTTTTTCTATGCTAATAAAATAATACCAATGTCGACCAATGAAATAAATTCTGAACTAAATTTAATTACTTCTTTACAATTGAAACCTTACTCCGTTCACAGCAAAATATCCAAACATTTAAGTTTGGATATAAATATCCAAACATTTATATCCAAACATTAAACATTTAATATCCAAACATTTATCCATCATTTCCTTAATAAACTATTTCTTCAATAAAGCGTGTTTTAATAACGTTCTTCTGAAGCCGTGAACAAACCGGAAAAACCCGGAAGGGGGAAAGAACGGGAAGTGAAAATCCTTAGTAAACCCCACACTCTTCTAAAATTTGATGCTGAATTTATATCAATCATGATCTATGACATATCTATTGCCAATCCTAAAAAATAAATACTGCAAGGAAGATGAAACTCTAAAGAGACGGGGTTAGAAAAATGTCCAGAAGGAAATAAAATCACCCCCTTTAAACTTCTACCGAAGAGAAATGGCAGTTTCATAAATGTTTACATCTAAGTGATGCTTAGACCAGGAGTGGTATTACATCATGGTACATTTAAGTGGTGCTTGGAGGGGACTACGACCAAAGTCATGCCCTTCTTCAAAGTCAAGTCTCCAAAAAGGAAGGAACGAGGACCTGAGCAGGCACCTAGTAGAGTAGTAGAAAGATAAGATGGGTAGAAAGAGCTCCCCGAAGGTCGCAGGGTCTTGAGCTTCAGGTGTTTTGATAAGACGGATGAAGGGAGAGGAAGAGGTAGTCTGTAAAGAATCTTGCATCCCAGCCGAGAATTGAACCACGGATCTTCGTACTGGTAAACTAACAGTCTCCCCATCAGCTACTGGAACTGAATTGCAAGCTCTTATTATAAGTGGACTTTGCATTCACTACTCTGCAATGCCAGATTGACTTATAACAATCTAACTGACCACCTCCTGTTAATTTTTACCCCATATTAGCTTTCTGCTGCTATTTTTACCTTTCTGGTTATCTCTAATCTTTGACCTCATGATTTGAAATCGGCGCTCAATATACCAGAGCTCACTGAATCCGTACTAGTCAACTAGGGTCATTTTCAGACCAACTACATCATTGCATTAACTTTCAAGGTAGATTTATTCGGGTGCCATTGTAAATAACTTTGTTGCTACAACCGAGAATCAAACCACAGATCTTTGTACTTAACCAATAGATGATCGACAATTGATCTACTTGAACGGAATTGCAAGCTCCTATTGTTAAAGTGGACTCATCAAGCCTGGTGATCCCAAATGCCAGGAAGGCGTATAGATATAGCTAGAAGTCGTTTTCTAAGTAATTTTTGAACCTGAAGTGCATAAAACGGTAAGTAGAAATTCATAGTGAACCACCTACTCCCTTCGAAATTTGATTCTGAATCCATATCAATTGTCAAAACTCAATCTATAGTCGATCCTGAAAAATAGATGTTGCAAGACAAATGTACATTTTTGAATCAGGACTGATATTTCCAGAACCAAAAGTGAAACTCCTCGATGAGTTCTTCCACCCCTTCTGGAATATAGGGTCTTCTGGAATATAGGGTCTCTGGAATATATTCTCTCTGACGGTCTGGGTCTTCTACCCCTTCTGGAATATAGGGCGCGGTAGCCCATTGGTTAACGCGGTGGAGTTGCACTCGGTAGGCCCGGGTTCGATTCCAGCCACTGCCAAAACTGCCGCCGTGTTCACGCGGAGTACGATCACGTTAAACATGTGGGTCCGTAAGTCCTTCCGAGAGGTTGGTGGCAGGGGAAGGAGGGTACGGTCCCTGTGGATGCCTCCCCCACTGGGTTCCGGTCTAAATTGGGTGGCACTTCCCGGCCGTCCAAACAGTTACCTTACACCTTTCTGGTAGGTCGGACGGTCTGGGTCTCAACAACAACAACCCCTTCTGGAATATGCCAACGACCCTACCGTATTGATAACACCGGTTCTCGTTAGATCACCGAAGTCCAGCAGCATCGGGCGCGGTTAGTACTTGGGTGGGTAACCACCTGGGGACACCGCGTGCTGTTGGCACATTTCGGGCGCGGTAGCCCGGTGGTTTGCGCGTTGGATTTGCACCCTGCCACAACTGCCGCCGTGTTCATGCGGACTACGATCACGTTAAACATGTGGGTCCGTTAAACAAGTCTTTCCGAGAGGTTGGTGGTAGGGGAAGGAGGTTACGGTCCCTTTGGATACCTCCCCTATTGGGTTCCGGTCTAAATTGGGTGGCCCTTCCCGACCGTCCAAACAGTTAACTTACACCTTTCTGGTACGTCGGACGGTCTGGGTCTCAACAACAACAACCCCTTCTGGAATTATATCTATATATGATAAATCTCTATATGAATTAAATCTATATCAGTCATTGTATAAGCGATATCTATAGCCTATCCTGATATAAATGTTTATGAAATGAAATTTTTTAACCGGAAGTGGCAAAGGAACCAAAAGAAAAAATTCTTAGTGAATCACCCTAATTCCTCCATAATTTGATGCTGCATTTATATCAGTTAGCATCTAAGCTCTATCTGTAACATATTATGATAAATAGATGTTTTAATAAATTGAAGATGTGTTGACCGGTATTGTAAAAAAAAACGGAAGAGGAAATCTTTAGTGAACCTTCTATCTATTTTGAAATTTAATGCTAAATCCATATCAGCCATCATATAAACTCAATCTATAGTGGATCTTGAGAAATAGATGCCTAAAATGTTTTTCTTTTTGTAAATACTAGTGCAAAATTTGATTACCACCAATAATGCAAATTTCTATCAGTAAAATCGATATTAGATGATCTAATTATGTCTTTACACTAATCATCTTCACAAAATAATAAAATATATTCAGCATTTTTAGACTATTTCCTTAATGAATATATTTTTCTTCCGAGGCAGTAAATAAACAATTTGTTCTAAAAGCAGAACTATTTACTATAAGAAAACACATCTTCTTTTCACGCCCACCCCTTGAACACGTGTAGGAAGTTAATTAGACCAGAGAGGAATTTTCCCTCTAGAGAAACGGTTAAAACAATTTGAATACATGGAAAATTCATCGAGAAAAATCACAACTTCATTCGGTAAAACCTTTAACCTATATGCAGCCATGGAGCTTTTAGAATAATTAGATTTGCTAACAAGAACAAAAATATAAGATGGATTGAAACTCTTCTGTTTAAAATAAACCAAGCGCATTTATTCATCTATTGAGATTATTGTAGTTAACAATTTTGCGTAAAATCTACTATTCCAAATTAAAATACTATATAAATTAAAAGGCTGTTTCTTCATTATTTATTTGCTTGTATGTTTCATGCACAAATATACAGTTTTTGAAGGATTTCTATTTTCAAATTTGGTATGGTTATTCTCGCCTTCATCGCCGGCCTTTCCGCCCATGTTTCGCGTTCCCAGAGCCAAGGGTTGTCGAAATATTAATATTAAGCATTGCTCCTTCTATAGAAATAACATTATTCAGATGACTGTTTTCCTCAATTTTATTCCAAGAAAACTATATTATATTACTCAGCAACGGAATTAAATCTATGTCTATACGGCTGACGAAATTTATTTAATTTATATTATTTAAATAATGAAGAAATGAGTAGAGAATTATATTATGTTACTTAGAAATGGAATTAAATCGGCACAGAATTTTTTTTAAATTTATATTATTTAAATAGTAAAGAAATGAGATGAAAATTATATTATGTTATTTGGCAATGGAATTAAATCTATGTTTATTCGGCAGACGATTTTATTTAATTTATATTATTGAAATAATGAAAAAATGAGAAGAAAATTATATTATATTATTTGGCAATGGAATTAAATCTATGTCTAATCGGCAGACTATTTTTATTTAATTTATATTATTTAAATAATGAAGAAAGGATAAGAAAATTATCTATGTCTTATTGTAATTAAATCTATGTCTATTCGGCAGACTATTTTTATTTAATTTATATTATTTAAATAATGAAGAAAGGATAAGAAAATTATACAATGTTACTTAGCAACGGAATAAAATCTATGTTTCTTCCGCAAATGATTTTTTTTATTTTATATTATTTAAATAATGAAGAAATGAGAAGAAAAATATATTATGTTACTTAGTAACGGAATTAGATCCAAGGTTATTCGTCAGACGATTTTTATTTAATTTTTATAATTGAAATAATGAAGAAATGAGAAGGAAATTATATTATGTTACTTAACAACAGAATCAAATCTATGTTTATTCCACAGACGATTTTTATTTAATTTTTACTTTGCCTGCAATACATGGTAATGTATAGAGAAAGTATTGGAATCATGTCGAAAATCGCAATTCGAGTTTTCGACGGATCTACACCTTTCGAGACCTCTAGACTACGAAAAAACTATTTTTAGCGTGACGTCTGTGTGTGTGTCTGTCTGTGTGTCTGTCTGTCTGTTTGTCTGTGCAATGTATGTATCCACTCTAACTCAAAAACTAATGGACCGAATTTCATAGCATCTGGTAGATAAGTCACTTGTATGTGACCCTGGTGCTGACTGGTTTTGGGAACTATTCGGAATAAACCAACCCGCCTTATTTTGCGAAATGGTCTTCAAAAATTGCCTGTATCCCATGTAACTGAAAAACTAATTTATCAAATTTTACAAAATTTGGTACATAAGTCACTTGTAGGTCACCCTGGTGCTGATTAGATTTTGATACGATTCGGAAAAGAACAACCTGCCTTTTTTACGAAATGGCCCGCAAAAATTGTATATTTCCACTCTAACTCAACTAATCGACTACATTTCATAAAATTTGGTAGATAAGTCACTTATGGTCAACCCTGGTACTGATTGGATTTTGGTACGATTCGGAAAAGAACAACCTGCCTCTTTTTACGAAATGGCCCGAAAAATTATATATTTCTACTCTAAAGCATCTAATCGACTAAATTTCATAAAATTTGGTAGATAAGTCACTTGTGGTCAACTCTGGTGCTGATTAGATTTTGGTACGATTCGGAAAAGCACCTGCATTTTTTTCGGAAATGGCCCGCAAAAAATTTCATGTATCCACACTAGCTAAAATACTAAATGACCCAATTTCACAAAAATTGGTAGATAAGTTACTTGTGGGATACTCTGGTGCTGATTAGATTTTGGTACAATTCGGAGAACAACAACCCGCCTGTTTTTACGAAATGGCCCGCAAAAATCGCCAAAATCGAAAAAAAAAGACTATATGCTCAAATATAACAAATACATTTTTGTTTTATACGCAATTTTTGACGAGGATAAAGAATATAACACACTCCATTATACTTTAGGACTAGGCGTTCTCAAGATATTTGAGATTTCTTGCATTTTTGTTACGCCGATTTCGGGAAAATGTCCAATTACCAAATAAAAAAAAATAGAATTAAAAATGCAAATTTGGTGTTATTTGGTGCAATAAAACTCAATCCAACGAATTATTAAAAAAAATAAAGAAAATATAAAACTAATTCTGCAGGGAAAGTCATGTGCTGCCCACATCAGATTATTACTTTCCCTGCAATACATGGTAATGTATAGGGAACGTATTGGAATCATGTTGAAAATCGCAATTCGAGTTTTCGACAGATCTACACGTTTCGAGACCTCTAGAATACGAAAAAACTATTTTTAGCGTAACGTCTGTGTGTGTGCATGTGTGTCTATCTGTGTGTCTGTCTGTCTGTGCAGATTTTGTATCCACTCTAACTAAAAAACTAATGGACCGAATTTCACAAAATTTGGTAGGTAAGTCACTTGTGGGCGAATCTGGTGCTGATTAGTTTTGGGCACGATTCGAGATAAAAGAACCTGCCTATTTTGCGAAATGGCCCTCAAAAGCTTGTATCCACTTTAGCTGAAAAACTAATAGACTGAATTTCACAAAATTTGGTAGATAAGTCACTCGTGATTTACCCTGGTGCTGATTAGATTTTGATATGATTCGGAAAAAAAAAACCTGCCTTTTTTTTGCAAAATGGCACTCAAAAATCGACAAAATCTGAAATAGAAAAGTACGTATGCTGAAATATATCCATTAACTGCTTGTATTATACGTAATTTTTAACGAAGAAAATAATAAGACCAACTCCATTACACTAGGACTAGCCGTTCTCGAGATATTTTCGTTTTTTTTTTCTCTAAGCCATCTTTGAAAATGAGTCCAGTTAACAAATGCGAACGAAAATTGAATTAATAGTGAATTAAATTTAATTAAAATAAAGAGAACGTGTATATAAGTCTGCAGGGAAAGTCGTGTGCTGCCCACATCAGATTTTTATAATTGAAATAATGATGAAAGGAGAAGATAAATATATTATGTTGAATAAATGACATGAAGGTGGGTGGCTCCAGGAGAGCCCAGCACATCGACCAGAGGTCTATTGTACTACCCCAAAAGAGAAAGGTCCTTAAGAAAAGAGACCAGTAGCCGAAGCATAAATCAGCAGGCACTTGACAGGAATGTCATACAACTCCCAGGGCTCGATCACATGTCGACACAAGTGTTCGAACCTATGGGCGGAGAACACCTCACATTCACAGAGAATGTGTACGGCAGTTTCTTCACTGTATTTGCAGCCTCTGCAAAGCGAATCTTTCGTGACACCCATAATATTAAGGTGTCTTTTAAGGGTGCAGTGTCCAGTAAGGAGCCCGACAGCCCTTCTGATGCCAGTTCTACTGAGCCTGAATAATTCCTTCTGACGTATGCTAGGGCAATTGCAGTTGAGAATTTTCGCCTGCCTTTGGCCCTTAGTATTACGCCAGTTTTTGCACTGAAGCTTTCTGAAGATGTCATAGACAGTTCTTCTAGTTAGTTCATTGGGAACACCCAAAGCCGGCTCAGGACCAACAAAAGGAATACTTGAGCCTTTCCTAGCCAATTCATCAGCCAGCTCATTTCCTGGAATGCCCGAATGTCCAGGCACCCAGTAGAGTATGACTTTATTATTGCTAGCAATATTACACAGTGCATTATAGCACTCCCAGACAAGAGAAGACGTCATAGTAGACTTTCCTAAAGCCATAAGAGCAGCTTGACTATCAGAACAGATAAGAATCTGGTTGCTCCTATAATTTCTGTCATAGCAAATTCTACAACACATTAGAATAGCATAGACCTCAGCCTGAAAGACAGTAGCATGACTGCCTAGAGGGTAAGACATGTTAGTGCCATCATCCAGACAGCAAACACCAGCACCAGTGCTGGTGCCAATCTTCGAGCCATCTGTGTTCCATACAATACAATTTTGTTTATTGTAGGAGGAGGTCTTCTTCCAGTCATCCCGTGAAGGGACCTGAATTACATAGGGCTTGTCAAATGTATATCGGACCTGTATACCATCAGATGGCATATGGAAATAAGGATGATTTATAACATTACTGTTGAGACCACTCCAAGATAAATACTTAGAATATAGTCCTTCCAATGTTTCAGATATTTAAGTCTGTTCATGCAGATGAGAGCCTCAGCTTCAATGTGCATGTAGAGAGGGTGCAATCCGAGCAAAAGTTCAAGAGTTGCAGTGGGAGTGGTTTTCATTCAACCAGAGATCGCAGTACATACCATACTTTGAAGCTTAATTAAATCTAATTTAGCAGTTTCACATCTGAATCTAGACCACCAAATAATGGAGCCATAGGAGATGATGGGACAAATTACCATAGAGTAAATCCAATGGATAGCCTTGGGATTCAGACCCCAGGTTCTCCCAATAGCATTTCTACAAAACCAGAAGATTCTTTTGGCTTTAGTTATGCAGTATTCCAGAATATATTATGTTACTTAGTAACGGAATTAAATCTACATATGTTTATTCCGTAGATAATTGTTAATTAATTTATATTATTTAAATAATAAAGCAATGAATTGCTAAATAAATTTTATAAAGGAACAATATTTTGATTGAGCACTTCATTTCATATGCAACCTGATTTTTTTTTTTTTAAATTGAAAAAGACTTTTCATTTAGAACTAATTAGCATCCAAATCATGTTTCGAAAGAGGAAAAAAAATTGGTTTCATCCTATCCTTGAAAACAGGATAAAAATATATTGCTCTTTTATTTAAAAACAAAAATAATATCCCTTATATTGCATGAAAATAATATTGCATGAAGCGGTAAATAAACAATTTGTTCTAAAAGCAGAACTATTAACTACAAGAAAACATCTTTTTACGCCCACCCCTTGAACGGGTGTAGGAAGATAATTAGACCAGAAAAGTATTTTTCCTCTAGAAAAATGGTTAAAACAATTTGAATACATGGAAAATTCATTGAGAAAAATCACAACTTCATTTGGTAAAACCTTTAACATATATGCAGACATGGAGCTTTTAGAATAATTACTTTGGCTAACAAGAACAAATATATAAAATGGATTGAAACACTTCTGCTTAAAATAAACCAAGCGCATTTATTCATCTATTGAGATTATTGTAGTAAACAATTTTGTGTATAACTTACTATTCCAAATTAAAATATCTATATATAAAATTAAAAGGCTGTTTCTTTATTATTTGTTTGTTTGTATGTTTCATATACAAAATGTGCAACAAGCTTAATATCTAATTTACTGTCTGATTTAAATAAATGCACGCTAGATAAAAAAATCTGATGTGGAAAAGCACATAACTTTCCTTATATAATGCAATGAATTTACTACTTTTACAGTAAAAAAATATTTTATTCTTATAATAGATACCTATATTATTTCCAAGATATTGAAATTTTGTCAATTAGTCATCATTTTCATTGATTTAGCGTCATTTTTATCCATTTGCCGAGATTTCCGTTAATTTAGCAGCATTTAAAAAGTCGCCAAGTTGGCGACATTCCGCAAAATTAGTCACCAAAATCACCAAGCGTTATGGACGGAGAAATAAGTTATTCTTATAGCAGATAAATGATTATTGGAGTTCAAATACAAAACTATTACTCAAACTATCTGTTCTCATGAATGGAGCGAGCTAGATCCACGAGAATGAAGTCACTCAATTTATCACATGATATTACATATGAAAAGTGAACATGTTTCTCAATTTCTAATATTTGTTTTTAATTTATGCGATATTTTGATATATTAATTTCCAAAATGTGCAATATCTCGAGAAAGGTTCATGCTAGCGTTCCAAATTTTATATTAATCATTTTCTAAGGAAAAATTGCATAGGAAAGGTCTATTTGCGTAATTTTATTAAAAGTTTTAATTTTTTGATGATTTTTTTAAAAATTCACTCGAAAATTTAGGGGGCTTCTGAACATTCGATTGCGTTTAAAAACAATAGGCCTCCAGTATTCACGGATTGTAATTTTTGTGCCAAATTTTGTTTGAATCGGTCCATTATAATGTATAAAGAAAGTATTGTGACGGAGTCGAAAATTCGAATTCGAGTTTTCGACGGGAGAGCACGTTTCAAGCATCCCTGATCACGAATCAAACATTTTTGAAGGGATGTCTGTGTGTGTGTGTAAGTGTGTGTGTGTGTATGTGTGTGTGTGTGTGTGTGTGTGTGTGAAAGTATGTGTGTGTGTGTGTGTGTGTCAGTGAGTCTGTGGAGACGATAACTGACGAACGAATGGACTGATTCGAACGAAATTTGGTACAAAAATCACAATCCGTAAACACTAGAAGTCTATTGTTTTATATGTAATCGAATGTTCAGAACTTCCCTAAATTTTCGAGTGAAATTTTGAAAAAAATCTACAAAAAATCAAAACCGCCAATAAAGTTACGCAAATAGATATTTCTTATGCAATGTTTCATTACAAAACGATTAACATAAATTTTAGAACGCTAACATGAACCGTTCTCTAGATATTGCACATTTTTAAAAAAAAATTATCAAAAAGTCATGTAAAATAAAAAAAAATATTTCCTATTGAGAAACATGTTCACTTTTCATATGTAATACCATGCGATAAATTTGGTGACATCATTCTCGTGGATTTATCTCGTTCCATTCCTGAAAAAAGATACTTTTAGTAATACTTTTGTATTTGAACGCCAATAGTCATTTATCTGCTGTAAGAATAATTTATTTCTCCGTCTATAACGCTTGGCGAGATTTTGGCGACGAATTTGACGGAATGTCGCCAACTTGGCGACATTTTCAATTGTTGCCAAATTAACAAAAATCTCGCCAAATGGATAAAAATGACTCTAAATCAATGAAAATGATGATTAATTGAAGAAAATTCAATATCTTGGAAATAATATAAGTATCTATTATAAGAATAACATTTTTTTAACTGTAAAAGTAGTAAATTCATTGCATTATATAAGGAAAGTCATGTGTTGCCCACATCAGATTTTTTGCAATGTAAATATACCAAATGTACAACGACATATAAAGTAAAATGTCTGCATCTTTATAATAAACCATATCGGCTCCAAATTGCGTGAAATGCTAGCTTTCATTACTATTTATAACTTCATACGTTTACTTATTCATAATAATATATTCAAACTCTTACAAAAGTCTCACTCTGCATTGCTAATTCTTTAGAATTGAGGGCATGAAAACAGTTCTTTTTATAAACAAATCTTGCAATTATCTGAAGTAAAGCATCTACCTATTTTTCCTTCATGAACGCTCGTGAGAAGTCAATTAGACTAAAAGAGCAATTCTAAAGAAATGGGTAAAACAATTTCAAAATTCGTTAAGAAAAGATACAAATTTATTACGCAAAACCTCAAACCCAGACAAAGATCTTTTACAGTAATTATTGTTAATGCAAGGGAACGAGATTATTTATAAACTGACTGAAATGGCGATTTTCTTCTGATGAGACACGATATACAAAAGTCCTTAAACAGTTCAATAACTTTGTTAGGAAATGCCCATGACTGTATACTTTGGGTCTGCTTATAGTAAAGTGGGCCATACCCTATTTAATAAAAGGGATTGCAGAGTCCCCTGGTGGAGAATTTAAAAGTAGAGATAATGTGCTCTGCAACAAAGCGAGAGTTAAAAAAGTATGTCAATTCCGAGTGTTAGAGTATCTTCTAAAGTTTTAGAAAAACTTGAGCAACATATGTAAGCACAGCGCGCTGTAGCCCAGTGCTTAGCGCGCGGGAATTGCACTCTGTAGGCTCGGGTTCGATTCCCTCCGCTGCCAAACTGCCGCCGTGTTCACGCGGAGTACGATCACGTTAAACATGTGGGTCCGTAAGTCCTTCCGAGAGGTTGGTGGTAGGGGAAGGAGGATACGGTCCCTTGTATGCCTCCCCTACTGGACTCCGGTTTAAATTGGGTAGCTCTTCCCGAACGTCCAAACAGTTACCTTACACCTTTCTGGTAGGTCGGACGATCTGGGTCTCAACAACAACAACATACGTAAGCACAAATAACACAATAAAGCAGCATATAGCTGTTTCCAAGATACGCTGGATCCCCTTCATCAGTGCAAAAGAAGCAACAAACCCGAAGTCTAAAAGAAGAATGGGCGCAAAGAGAGGAAACAGAGGGTTTATATACCCAAAACCTGGATTAAGACTTAAAGTTCAGCAAATTCGAAGCGAGAAATAAACACAAAATTCCCGTTTCGGATTGGCTGGACTGTATTTAATGCTGCTATCCGATTAGCTCTCTCAAGTGAGCTAGTCAAATGAGCTAGTCTCAATTTCAACTGAATTGTATAGTAAAGTAAATAACCAGTCTTTGAGTAAATAACCAGTCTGATGTAAATAACCAATCCGAACTTTTTATCCTACCTTGTACATGTAGGAAAAGTAATTAACTCTGTATAAAGTGGCTTCAGATTTTTAACATAAGCATCAAACGCAAAATACGTGGACGGAAAAAATGCATGTTAAAACAGACGTGCAATAAGCTAAAAAAAAGCTACTTCCTTTCCCCCTTCCATAAGCATATAAGAAGTTATTTATACCAAAAATTATATTTGCCCAAAAGAAATGACCAAAAACAATTAGAGCATGTTTAAAATTCATTGAGAAATATAGCAACTTCGTTATTAGAAACCTCCAACCCAGATGCAAACAAAGTGCGTTTAGAAAAATTTCTTTTGATTATACGTAGAACGAGATTATTCGTCAGATAGTTTGAAACGTGTTCAGTTTTTAGAATAAATCAAATATAGGCGTTTGTTTCTGTGATTTTTAAATGAATAGTTGAATAGTTTGGACATTGGTGATTAAGTATTTCCAGCCAAGTTATAATGACTTTCAGAAATGACGTTAATACGTGTATTGTTTGAAAATTTATTTGCATGGTGAATTTTATAAAATTTTTACTACGTAAAAGGAGTTTCTAATGTACATTTTATTTTAAAGAGGGAGAGAGAGATTTCGCAGTCAAAAGAATTTTCATAGAATTCAGTTTAAATAATTTGAGTTTAATTAATTATTATGGTGGTTAATTAGGATGTGTGCTAATTATGAAGTTCTTAAATTCAGATGAAAATCAATAGCATATGGTATTTTAGCTTCTTTAAGTAAAGAGGGAAAATGTTTTAATGTACTTTTATAGTGTATTATAAATACACATAGGCAGGATACTTAAATGTATTTTTAATACATTCCTTAAGCACTCTAATAATTTTATAAAGAAAGGTCCACGAGTGTATACGTTGGGTCTATTTATAGTGAAGTGACCATGACCAATCCAATACAAGTGAGGGCAGCGCTCCTAGTGAAAATTTAAAAAGTTAGGATAACGAACTCGGGAACAAAGCGCGATAGACGAAAAAAGTCAATGGCAAAGTTGTAGAAAATTATCGAATTACTAGGAGGACAAAATTGTTACAGAAGATTTATTTCACACAATATGATTATTAGTGAATGGCTGTCTTATGCAAAAATTCTAAAATGAACAGCAGGTACAAGAATCTAATGCTCAGCATGTCCAAATGCCCTTCTCTCAGCAATAATGCACATTTGTATCCATTTATTCATTCAAGTCTATTAAAGCGTAATATGACAACTCTTACTTTGGTATTGCAGGTGTCACCGTGTTACAAGCTCTGAAGATACGAATTTTTGACACATATTTATTGCCTTCCATGTAAGCGTTTCGTATGTTCCTAATGTTAGGCGAAGAATAAACATTCTATGTGATGTGAAGAATAAACAATTACCAAGCAAAATTATTAAACAAACCAGGCAATTATTACTCAATTTTTAAACAAGCAATAATTATTCAATTATTAAACAAACAATTATTATTTAATTATTATTCACTTAATAAACAAGCCAGCCGAGTTCCTAATGTTAGGCGAGGAATAAACATTCATAATGTTGGGCGAGGAATAAATACATATTCAAGCCAATTCAACATTCAGGGAATTAGCATTCCATAACAAACCGAAAGAGGTTTTTAAATTCCATATACAGGTAGAAGACTGGTCCTGGTCAAATATAAGAATAGACCAGACACGCGGACGCCCAGAGATGGATTGACTGTAACAATTTGATTGGTACAACTAAGCCTCCTAAATATACAGGCAGGCCAAACACCGACCATTTTGACATCCAGGTGAGGCGATGGCTGCACATGGCGAAAAGCTGGTTACTTTTAAGTCCATTTTCAGAATCTCCAGAAAATCAAAACATTCAATCAAACATTCAAACATCAGAAAATCAAAACCTCTTTCTTGAATGATTGATACAATTTTTTGAAAGCAGAACCACCTGTTTTACCGCTACATTGCGTAGCAAATATCAGTCATGGAGCATTCGCGCACCATGGAAACAGTATAGGCAGGGCAGACGATAATTGACTGCTGAACCTGTTGGACTCAAAATGGTGATTGCGTCAGCCTGTATCTTTAAGAGCCATAGTCAAAAGTGTACCCTTACAGCCAATTATACAAGTTAGGATCAAAAAGTTCGAGGATTGTGCTGATATCTCCAACCCTGATTAGAGGACAGGAGAACTATTTTACCGTGGCACATGTGACGCGAGATGTGAAAAGGAAGAAGCAGGTGTTTTTCCAGATAATACGTGTCAGTGAACTGCAGTCGATCGCATTCGTCGAAAACGGAAATGCCGTTTGAAGAACAACGTGCGAATATCAAATTCTGCCAGCGTTTGGAGAAATCGCCGACAGAAACATTGCACCTGCTGCAGCAGGTGCAATGTTTCATGATGTTATCAAACCATTTAGTGTAATTTATTTTTAATGTTACTATTCCAGAATTTAGATTATTGGTCGGGCATCACCTAACACCTAATGTCAATTCCTATTCCATGTCAATTATTAGTGTCAGCTCCAGTATTCTAAAACTTTGCATCGTGAATTTTCGTCCATATCACTTTGCTACTAAATTCGCATCCTAACTTTTAAAATCATTCACTAGGGGCGCTGCCATTAGCTTAATTGTATTGGGCATGGTCACTTTACTACAGAGAGACCCAACATACACACTTATAGACCTTATATTAGAAACTCATTGAAGTGCGTAAAAACTTTCCTAGGCCCTATGTTAAAAATTACTACTTTTAAACACGTAATGATAAATAAACTCGCACGTCGAAATTACAATAAAATATAACTGTAAAGAGGGGGAGGGGGGGGGGTGAGTTCCTTGTTGGAGTCTGAATTCAAAGATATTCCATAATGAAGTTGGAATTTTTCTTAATGGATTTTGCACGCACTTAAGTTGATTTTTGTCTTATCTCAAAATTTCTCCTCCTCCTTTAGTATAATTAACCCACACACTTCAAGGAAGGAGAAAATAAAACTGCTTTTTTCTCATATAATTACCAGTCTGCTTTATTTATTTTCGTCTAGAAACTCATGATCACGCGCACGATTTTATATATTGTGAAAGGCAGTGAATGTGTTCTGTGGCAATTATTTGTTAGGAGTGAATTAGTTATTTAAACTAATATTTAATGGAATTTGTAGGAAATTAAGTTTAAATAAGAATTGCATGCGTAAATCAATGTTTTTCAAAGTGTGTTCCTCTTAACCTATAAGGTTTCGCGACAGTTTTTCAAAGGTTCCGCGACTTGGTAATTTCGTGCAAATTTTTATTTTAAAAAACGCGTAAAATTTGACTGTCTAATTTGGACCGATATGCACTTTGTCTCCTTTTGGGGTTCTCCGACCAAAAAATGTTTTAAAAAAACTCTGATCCAAATAAACTGGTGGCAAAAATTTAAGTTTGGAAATTATTTTTAGAGAAGGAAAATAATTTTTAAAACAAACATTAAAGCGTGAACGCGTGAAAACATGAATGCGAAGAATTTTATTTAACTGTAAATACTACCTACCAAAAGCCCCATTACATTATATTTTTACTATCCTATTGAGAGGAGAGAGGTACATATCGAGTGATGTAGGATGAAAGATAATATTATAAGAAAAATAAGTTATATAAAAAAGTGCAACTTATGTCATGTGAATTTTCCTATAATTAAAGAAGAAAAACTTCTGGAACATCAAATAGAGTTACAAATGCTATTGTCACCGCCACGTCTGATATCTTTGAACATGCTTCGAACTGAAATATTAGTTAGATGTCATTCAAGCAACTAAAGTGCTCTCATATTAATCTCTAAAGATATAAAATACTCTTATCTATAACCTGTATAAAGGTTTCCAATGAAAGAAATATACACTTCAATAACTTTGTAAGGAAAGGCACATAAAAGTGCACCTTAAGCCTATCTTAGTATATTAACCATGCGTCTTATTTAATATAAATAGCTTTATCGACGATAGCATCACATACACAGCACACAGGTTACAGTTAAGAGAACAATTTCTGTAACAAATCGGGAAAGAAAAAATGCCAATCCCAAAGTTGTAGAGGATTATTTGAGTAAGAATGGATATCACGAAAGCAGAAAAGAAGGCAATAAAATTGTGTCAAAACATTGTATCATCAGGGACTGCAATACGGTGACACCTACAATAAGTGACAAAGTACGCGGTTATATTCTTTCTCAAATTTAAATGGGTATTGCTGTGTACGAAGAAAATTTTGTACAGCTTGTACATTAGATTCATGTACATGTAAGTTGCATTTATTGAATCATTTCTGAATGAGACTGTCATTCGCCAATAATTCCATTGTGTCAAATAAATGCCTTCTGTAACAGTTTTATGGTCGGTTTCTACTTTTTTAACATTTAACATTTATCCCAATCCTAACACGACAATGCTTTTACGATAAATACGTCATGGCTTCCCATTACAAAGGACAAATTTTGACAGTAGTTGCAACACCCCCAGAATAGCAACCGGTGAACCGAAGAGAATGAAGAAGCCCATCGAAAGAGGAATTGAAAATCACAATTTTTATGCTTCTGTTTGAAAATTCACAGAAAATGCGAAAATAGAATAATTAAAAATAATTATTAGAGTGTGAAAATACACCCATATTTTTGCACAAATTACAGAATTCTGCTACCCCTTCTTTTTTGAATGTGGCAAATAAAAAAAATCTGATGTGGGCAGCACATGCCTTTCCTTATATAATGCAAAGAATTTGCTACGTCTACAGTGAAAAAATAGGTTATTCTTATAGTAGATACTTATATTCTTTCCAAAATTTCGTTAGTTAATCGTCATTTTCGTTGATTTAGCGTCATTTTTATCCATTTGGTGAAATTTTCGTTAATTTGGCATTATTCAAAAAAGTCGCCAAGTTGAAGACATTCTTCCAAATTCGTCCCCAAAATCTCGCCAAGCGTTATGGACGGAGAAATATGTTATTCTTATAGCAGATAAATGACTATTGGCATTAAAATACAAAAGTATTGCTTAAAGTATCTTTTCTTATGGAACGAGCTAGATCTACGAGAATGATGCCACCAAAATTATCGCATGATATTACATATGAAAAGTGAACATGTTTCTCAACAGTTAATATTTTTTTTTAATTCATGGGATTTTTTGATAAATGTATTTGAAAAATGTGCAATATCTCGCGAATATATAGCGTTCTAAAGTTTATGTCATAATCAATATCTATATAGCGTTCTAAAGTTTATGTCATAAGCAATGTCTATTTGCGTAACTTTACTAAAGGTTTTGATTTTTTGATGATTTTTTCAAAATTACACTCGAAAATTTTGGTGGTTCTGAGCATTCGATTGTGTTTAAAATCAATAGGCTTCCAGTGTCACGGATTGTAATTTTTGTACCACATTTCATTCGAATCGCTCCATTCATTCGTGAGATATCGTCTCTACAGACTCAGTAGTGTGAACATGAGAGAGCTGGACCACAGCCATAAACCCCTCATTAAAACCACACCCACTTTTAGAATGTAATGGCTCTATTTTATCCACACAAATGTGATTACACAATGGTGTGGAACCTCCCATTAAAACCACACCCACTTTTAGAATGGAATGGCTCTATATCACCCATAAAATTTCCACCCACTTTTAAAAACAATGGTGCGAAACCCACCCATAAAACTTCCACCCACTTTTAAAACCAATGGTGCGAAACCCACCCATAAAATTTCCACCCACTTTTAAAACCAATGGCTCGCAAAACCCCCATAAAAACCGGACCCACTTTTAGAATGTAATGGCTCTATTTTATCCACACAAATGGGATTACACAATGGTTCTCAAAACCCCATTGAAACCACACCCACTTTTAGAAATACAATGGCTACAAAACCTCCATTAAAATCGTATCCACTTTTAGAGATCAATGGTATGAAAACCGCCATAAATTCCTTACCCCCCTATAAAAAACAAAGGCTCTCAAATCCCCATTAAAACCACACCCCCTTTTAGAAAGTGATGGCTCTATTTCGACCACACAAATTCGATTAAACAATGGCTCGCAAAACCCCATAAAACCCGAACCCACTTTTAGAATTCAATGGTTATTTCTTATCCATAAAAATCTACAACCCCTCTTAAAACGATGGTATCGAAACCCCATAAAAACCGAACCCACTTTAGAAAAGTAATGGACCTATTTTATCTATCGGAGCGAGCAAGCGAAAAGTCGTTGGGAGGGAAGGTACCCCCTTCGGCGAGCACCCCCGCGGACGGAAGCTGCCACCCCCTAAGCATGCCGCGACCCTAAGGATTCTAAAAGCATTGCACCGACATGGGTTCGTTGTTTTGCAACCATCATCTGCCAAAAGTATGCATACATTCCGAACAAGCAAAAAGTCGCTGAGCCCTACACATGCCACGACCCCTTTTAGAATCTGCGGGTCCGTTAAAAAATGATACCCCAACAATATTTTAAGCACTTAAAGAAAAGAATTCTAATGTAAAGAAAGAACAAAAACCATGGAACTGTTGGACAAACTAAACGCACTTAGTACATTGGAAGGAAGTTTCAAGAAGATGCATGAGCTCAATATCGACGAAAAATACCCTGTCATGGAAATTAAACAGGTCAAAACCAAATATGGTGACAAACTAGTAGTGGAGTTAGAAGACGGCACAAAAATGTATCTACCGAAACGATGCGATGAAAAAGCGTCCGACTATATGGAGCTTAATGAGATTAAACCTCTATTCTTTGTATATTTGGGAACTAAAGATGTCGGGAAAGCACAACCAGGGCAAATGTTTAAATTTGAAAAGTAAATTTTCTTTTAATGGTATCATAACCATTAAAAAATATACACCGATTTTCAGGCGGCTTCAGGCTGGTGATTTCACAATTGGACAAGCCTCGAATACTATAGTTGCCGCTGCGATCACAGCGGCAACTTTTACGAGATAAGAGAGACCAACAACAATCATTAGGTGGGAGGTGTTCTAATGGAAGTGAGAAAATCTAAAAGCTGCATAGTCCCGAGAATATGCTGCTTTAGAGACAATGACCACCATAACTCCTTGAACCAGTCACTCTCGATGTCAATGGATAGCGCTTTACCCTTAATGAATCAAAAGGTGCACTTTAGTTTAGAGTTCACCTCATAACTCCTAAAAATTTTTGCAAAATGCCCCCCGGTAGGCTCAGAGTATATTCAATCTCAAATTCGACCCACCAAGGGGCCCTTCTTGATGAGCCGAATTCAAGACCAAATACACTCTGAGCCTACCGCCACTGAGGCTTACAAACAACATATAAGGACAACACTGTAAGACTTTGACGCCTAGCGTCGGGCCCGCCCACCACTTATTATCGATGAGTGCTGCTTTATTGGAACAACGACTAAAGCAAGCTGACATGTCATTTTCGGCTCGGTACAGTTCAATAAACCATCACCCCGGATTGATTAACAACCTGGGAGAGGTCGGGATTTGAACCTGGGACCTAGATGTTAATAGGTCTGCGCGCTAACCGTTTGCCATGGGTACCCATCTAAATATACACATACCTTTAATTTAACCATTACACCACAGACGAAAATCTTCAAAAATAGCACTTTAAACAAGTTATTTCCCTCTTATAATGTAAGAATTCTTCAAAATATCTATCACTATAGTTTATCTGATTAAAAAATATAGAATAAAACACTTAAAAGCAATCGCGAAAAATAAATTCTACTCCTATCCATATAGTGCTTCCTCCCCATATAGTGCTGCCATCTCCCTTTGATTCTCGTAATCTACGCTTTTTTTCTACCGCTACCTCTGAGAGTACTCTTTAAAGAGGAAAAGATGTTAGGCAAGGTCAGCGCTACAGACGTTTGAAAGCAGGAAGTAGAAAGGAACAAGGTCGACCTTGTTTCTACTTCTTCTAAAGACCTTCTTCTAAAGTGTCGACACTCTCCAAGCGGAAAATAATACTGCTTCGTATTTTATCTGATTTTAAAAAAAAAAAAGATATAAATAAATGAATGAAATTAAGACTGAGATATATTGCTATAGAATTCTTTATCAGTATGTTCAATTAGATGTTTATACCGATGACATTTCAGAAGTGAAAAAATCTTTAAAAAAGTTGCATGATCAGTTTGAAAAAATTGTCAAACTTATAAAAGAATATAATGATCGAAGACAAAACATCGAAGGAAATGTTGGAACTAATAAGAATGTTAGGTCTGGACAATAAAGTTACCTCAGACGGAGACTTGAAAACTCATGAATGTGAACACAAATATGTAATTCAAAATGATGATGGCTGGTACATTTGCCAAGCATGTCACGAAGAGCTGAGGTATAATCCAAATATACCCCCAATCAATAATCTCGATATGTATTTAAACATGCGGAAACAACAGAGGCGAAAACATCGAATGAAAAATCTGGCTAAATGGTTAGGTTCGCATAACCTACCCTTTGAAGAAGAAGAGCTTTTGAACGACTTTTATTCTTTTATCCATAAATATGAGGAGATGTACCCAGAGCGAAAAAACATAATCAGCAAAGACTATATCTTATACCATATGTTATGGAAGAGAGGTTACGACATCTATATTTCACGCCTTCAAGTTAAGTTACCTAAACTCAAGAAGACGCTTATTCAGAATGAAGAAATCTGCAGAACCATCTTCGAAGCATTAAATTGGAGTTTTTACCCTATAAATTAAAAAAAAACGGCTGGTACGTTTGAACAACATGTCACGAAGAGCTGAGGTATGACCCCGATAAGTGATTATAATTTTTAATAGCTTATTCGGCTATTAAAAATTAATTAACTAAATCTTTTTTATCAATCCAGCTAGTCTCAGGATAACCTAACCATTTAACTAGATATTTGTCCCCTTTCTTTTTGATGATTTTTTCAATCTTATACACATTGTCTTTCTTATCATATTTTACTAATTCATATTCATAAAAAGTGCCTTTAACCTCATCATTATTTAAATCCTGAACTCTATAAGTGATTGGGTCGGTTTCTAATACTTCAGAAATGACAAATATTTCATCTGTAAAAGTTGCTTGATACCCCCTTCTGAAGGTAGACTTATATATAGATATTCTTACTTTATCGCCTACCTGGTATTTATGTTTACGTATGACCTTTTCTTTAAACAAATTGCGGTAGACTTCACTACTGTTTTCTTCTAGACTAGCTACAACAGGAGTCATTTTTATACTTCTGTGGTATGAGTTGTTGTAATTCTTCACTAATAGATCCAATACATCTATGTATCTTTCAGTGTTATTTGCACACAAGTAGAGCTTTATTTTATTACCAAGAGTGAGATTAAATCTTTCAACCATAGCAGCTTTTATTTCAACATTTTCTGTTGTGAACCATTGGATATTATTTTCTTTGAATAATTTTTGAGTTGTTTTTCCGACGAACTCTAAACCCTTATCTGTTTGAACCCTTTCAGGTATTCTTTCTTTGAAGATCTTTTTAAATGCTTGAGTTACTTCTTCTGCTGATTTATCCTTTAGAGGAACAGCCCATGCATATTTACTGAAACAGTCAACAGCTGTTAATAAGTACTTGATACCATCATTAAACTTACTTCTCGCAAATTTATAGACAAACAGTAAATCAGCTTGCCATTGGTCGTCGATATGTGACACGTAAATTCTCCTTCTTTTGAACTTACGGATAAGTGGTTTATGCTTTGTGTATACATCCTGTCGGTGTAAAAAATCCGAGACTTCTTTTCGACTTAAACCAGTTTTTCTGCTCAGTACATTTATGCCACAAAATCCTGTTTCGGGATCGTAATAAACCTTTTCGGGGCAACCCTTCTCAGTTACCCCTTCAGCGGTAAAAAACGGCACTTCTTAGAACCACAACCCACACAAATTCCTTTCAACATAGGTCTAGCGTTTTTAGAGGTGACATGCTGTTCATCTTTAGTGTCGGTGTGTGTTTTACATTTGAGACAATATATTTTTGAGCCCATTCCAAATGACTTCTTTGCTTTGATAATAGGCTTCACAACAGCTCTATCTAGCCTTTCACGAAAACTTGGATTGGGAATGTCGTCCAATTCTTTTATCATGTTTGAGTCACACACTTTGTTTCTGGTTTCGGTATCTTTGTTTTTAATGTAGCACACGTCATGTTTATAGGCACTATCATCAACCCTATTAATAGGCTTACTCCATTCTTTGTATGTTAAATCGGGGTTCAGTCTAGTTTTTCCTCTGAGCAGTTGAGTTCCTGGTCCTGTAAATTGATGCCCTGGCAGATGCATTTCAAACGGTAAATTATTAATTGCTGCGTTAACAACACCTTTTCCTTTCTTGCAAGTCTTTTTACCACACATTTATTTATATATAAAAAATTATTTACTCACAAATTGATATCCATTCAGCAGGGTTTGTTTCATATATTTTTCTCTGGGTAAGTAGACTAAATTATTGATGAAATCCTCCTCTCGCTTATACACTTCCTCTTCTGATAGGGTATTCGATTTGTATGAATTGAGCAGCTGTTTGTAAAACTTGTAAGACTGTTTGTACTCTTCTTTCCTTTCCGCGATATTCAAAGCTTTATCAAGAACTTCAACAATACCGACGCTTAAGCTCAGAGCAGCTAAGGGAACAAGTACAAAAGCTGATAAACCCAATGAACTTAAAACGAACTTGCTAACGGTCATAGTGACACTAATTTTATGGTAGTGGTGGTAGCTCTTTCTATATACGTAAATTTTCTTTTGCAAGTATTCTTCCATCTTTATTTATAGGGGTGAAATATTTCTTCCGATATCTCAGAGCCGGATTAACTAAATCAAGCATAAAGAAATCATACGGCTGTTGCATGCACTTTTTATATAATCTACTGAATTCTTCTTTTGTCAAACTACCATCTATCTCTCTTATGATCTGTTGAATCTCCCTCGGTTGAATATTAAAAAATATCAAGTAATTACAGTTTCTTCTGATAACAATGGGTGTTCTATAATAAGATTGAGAAAGATAAATGATTGAGGCGTTTTTCTTCCGACCTCTGATGAAAAAATCTTCTATGCTCCTCTGGTCCTTGTCAGTCATGCAGTCATCAAAGACAACAACATTTTTACAAGATGGGTCCAGGTCATCCACTGTTATAAATTCTTTTGTATCAGAGGAGAATAAAGTTCCTTTCTTGCCGAATCTTTCATATAACTCTAGGATAATTTTCTTCTTCTTTTTGGGGTACTTTATCGAGTCAATATCCACGCCCTCAAACATTGTGTACTTTTCTTTCAGTTTGCCATACTTGGGTTCGTACATATCTTTTGCACAAACGAACAAATTATCAAATTCGAGATAGTCGTATATAAAATTCAGCAATAAGTTCGTTTTACCAGTACCTGAAGCTCCAGCGATTAGAAGTCTGAAAGGGTGTTTAGGTAATAAATAATGTTGATTTGCATCGACAAGTTCTTCTGCTTCTGTATAATTTTTAATTTGAATCATCTTTATTTAATGTTAAAAATTTGCTTCAGTAAAAATATAATTTGCTTAAGTAAAATTTTTCTTGCATAATAATAAAGATGAATGCTATACAAAAAGAACGAAATAAGAAATTAAGAAAGGAAGTTGAATATGAACTTAAAGTTTATAAGCTTCAGGCTGAAATTAGAAAAAACAACGAACAACAACTAGAGCAAAAATTAGGTATCCAGAAAGCACTATCGGACTTTCACAAGCCTGTAACTGAAAAGCTACAAGAACAAGAAATTAATCGAAAGGAGAATATTCAGGCTATAAAAGATGCTGTTGATCACATTCCTCTAGCTATTGAACCGCCTTTAGAAGTCTATGATTTTGATAAAAAATTGGATGTAGAGTTTTTAGAGAAAAATAACTTTCCAAGACCCTCAAAATTGTACCATGAGACCAAGGAAACTTTGCAAGAAATTATGAGTAAAGTAAATGATACTTACCTAAAAATGTCTCGTCAAAAAGGAAACATTATGAGTCAGATGTCTCGAATGACTAAAAAGGATGAAGAAAGAGAAGATCGCTTATTAGCTAAGGCTGATTATTTGAGAGATCATATGACTACGTTAGGAGATTATCGGGATCGACTCAGAGACTTGCAAAGAAAAGAAATTTATATCGGTAAAGGAGTAGAAGACAAAATGGAAATTTTAGCCCGATTGACTGATAAGATATGTAAAGGATCCAAAAGTAAAAAGTTACACAATCAAGTCGTTGATTTATTGGATGCATTGTTGAGAGAAGGAACTATGACCAACGAGCAAGTAAAACAATACTACAAAAATTTTTCATTAAATAAATGAGTAATTACATAAAAACTAAAATACATTTAAGCGATCATCAGATTGCTAAGCTAAAATCTGCATACCAGAAAGGAGAAGAAGTATCTCTACAAATAGATAAGACAAAAGCCCCCAACAAAGATATACATTTAACTCGAACACAGATAGCTCAAATTGGGAAGGGGAAGCGTATCACTATCAGTAAGACGCAGCTCCAGAAAACGGGTGGTTTTCTACCTTTTCTATTACCTGCGTTAATTGCTGGGGCCAAGGCTTTAGCACTAGGTGCTGCAAGTGGGGCGGCTGGATATGGAGCAAAGAAAGCTTTGGAAAAAATTTCAGGATCTGGATGTGTAAAAAAAAGACCCACTGGAAAGGGTGTCTATCAAAACTGGGAATATCAGACGAAGTAATTAAACAAAATATGAAACATGAACAGGGGTTTAGGGGCGTCTTTACTTCCGATCTGTTGCCTAAAAAGATGAGTCGGTTTGAAAACGGTATTATTAATCTGGACATTGTCACAGGACCTGGTACGCACTGGGTCTGCTACTATAACGATCCTAAAAATAACTTTGTTGAGTATTTTGATCCTTTTGGAGAACACGTATACAAAATTCATCCTAACATTAAGAAGTATCTACTGACTTCTGGAAAGAAAAATATCGGGTGTAACTCGAGCTTTCTACAGCACCCTGCTTCCGTCAAATGCGGCTACTTTTGTATGAAGTACATTCGTGAAAGAAACAAGGGTAGGCCAGTTGTAGATGTGCTATATTCTTTTACCCAAGAACCCAGCGACTTCAATGAAAAAAATGTTCTCTATAAATAAAATGGTTCTATTGATATTAGATTCTAAAAACGCGGAAAAATCAGAAGATTTTACGATTGAATACACTAGACCTTTCACCTTTAAACAGATTGCCCTTCAGTCCTTTTCGATGTACGTTTCATGGGACAATATCAAAGATGAGGAATTATCATACTTTGATGGTCAGCAGTGGTTAAATTTGACGATACCAGATGGAAATTACACTATCAAGGGGCTGAATCGTTACATGATTAATTTTTTTGGAAGCGATCCGCCGATACAATTCGGAATAGTGGAGGAACGACAGCGAATAGCCATTAAGTTAAAACACGGGTATAAGATCGATTTAACGAAAACCAAAAACCTGCATAAACTTATAGGTTTCGAGCCTAAAATCCACGAAGAGCTTGAACAAGTAGGAAAGTACATTGCTGACTTATCTGGGGGAAACGATAACATTTATATACATTGCGATGTCGCAGAGGGGGCGTATATCAACGGTTTCAACTCTACAAACGTCATCTATTCATTTACAAACAGTAATCGTCCAGGTAGTCAGATTATAAAATCATTTGACAAACCTCTGTTTTACCCTGTTCGAATGGATAGTGTTTACCGAATCAGAATGCAAGTAACCAATCATAGAGGTGATTTAATACCGCTCAATAAGCAAGAAGTACAATACAATTTTATCGCCCTATAATAAAGAAATGAATAAACACAGACTTCAAAGAAAGAGTAAGAAGATACAAGGAAGAGGGTTCTTTTCCGACGTACCAGTCCTGCAGGAGGCCGAATTAGAAGGTAAGTATGTGCAGGATAAAATAAAGGAGATATTATCAAAGCAGAAAAAACATGGAGCTGGACTAAAGTTTTTCTAAATTCGATTTAATAGCCATATAGCTATTAAATTGAGGAGAAGAAAAAAAAATTATATTATAATAAATGAATAAAATATTTGAATTAAACAGCACCAATTATTATTACGATGATGACATCGAAAGTTTCGAATATAGAGAGGTAAGGCATGAAAATAGTGATAATTCTATGGAAAATGCCTCTTACCATTTCTTTATTCAAGACACCAACGCCAACATTTTATACTCTAACGGTTATTTACAGCAAAAATTGAAAATTGTTAACAACGATGGTACTGCCATAGTGAATGATAATGTAGCTCTCGTGAATGGAGGTGGTTTGATCAATGCTAACAGGTTTACATTAGGAACCACTGAAATAGAATCCAACATAAATTATTCCGCTCTTATGCGACAAGTGTTGGGCTTAATACATTTTACGCCTGACTATTCTTCTGCCGAAGCTACTAATATGCTGTTCTACACTGATACGTCGGACACAGCTGATAGAGAACGCTTGAAATATGATGGCACGTTAGTAGATACCACAAAGATTACTGAGTTTTTCGAAAAATTCGGAATTAATGAGAACCATAACCAGGGATATACAGAAAGAAGCGAATTCACTAAAAATAGCAAGGTTGTAACTATATGGATCCCACTAAAGTACGTGTTTGATTTCTTCCGTGAATATAAAAAAGTAATCACGGGGTTCCAAGTCAAATTTGAGTTCCAGAGAAATCACAGTCTAAATATGCTGTACACCAACGAGCAACATAAGATCTATAAAGTCGTTGTAGAAGATTTATCACTCTGGCTACCTTACGTACGATTTAAAAATGCGGCGGCTTCAATATTTAACGAATTAAAGTTATCGAATAAGGATGTAGAAATAAACTGGAACCAACACAGCATTGTAAAGTCTAATATTTTCTATAAAAACGCTAGCGGCTCTTATACCATAAAAGCTACTTCTGATGAAGTCTTATCTTTGTACGTAATTCCTCAGTACACTGAAAGATACGAAAATTCGAAGCGCAATAACATGCTGTTTGATAACTTAGATATGACGGAATGTTGGTTAATGATCAACAATGTAAAAGTGCCAACTGTCAGTTACATGATGGATTTTGAGAAAAGTGATTATAATCGATTATACACAGCCTTTTTGGAATCTGGACTCAACACCATCACGTCTGAAACAGGTTGTATGGTCAATTATTCGAATTTTGGTAAGTTGTATCCAATCATCTGCTTTAATCTCTCTCATCATCAAAACTATACCGATACGAATAACTTAATGATTGAGTTTAACTGGAGGTTAAGGAACGCTGCCCCCAAAGATTATGTTTTTTACTTCATCTTAAAAGAGCACAAGAAATGCCTCTTAAATATTAACAATCAAAATATTACCATGATCAAGACTTTGAAATTATAAGCCATTTTTATAGTCCATTTTTAATTTTTATAGTCCATGACTATAAAAATTATTTTATATTTAAATAAATGGCTGCCTACAACCCGCTTTTCGATGAAGAATTAGAACAAGGACCTCCTGGTATTCCAGGCATAGGGTTTAAACTCACACACGACGGTAACTACGATATGGAAAATAAGATCTTGAAAAACTGTCAGACACCGATTGAGAGTCGGGATGTAACTACTAAAAGTTATCTGGAAGCTGAGTTAATTCGTAACTCCACTACCGTCACTCACACGCTGAGGGTTGAACTCCGAGAAGAGATAGCAAAAATTCTGGAAGATTTAGATCAGAAGTACCTGAGGTTACATGATGGAAGACCCATTGACGCTAAAGGTAAAAGGATAGGCAATGTCGCCGACCCTATTGAAGACATGAATGCGGTTAATAAAAAGTACTTGGAAAAATATGTTGACAATAAAGTATGTTATGCAACCACCACATCAGGATACATAACTATTAGACCTAGTACCAATGCGAATGCCGTTATTTTTACGAAGTTTTCCGGTGATGCTTTGAACTCAGATTGTAAATTCTCTCGGGACGGTTTTTTTAGACTGGGATTGTACCTTGATCCTCAAAAGATAATCGATGAATTAATCGTTGTTAAGTTATACATTAATAACAAGCAGTACGTTCACAAGATAAAAGTAGCCACTGAATTCGTGTTAATTCTCGGAGAGGTTAAAAAAGATGACCAATTAAAAATTTTCTTACGATGTGATGCTGAGTTCACAGTTCAACCATTTCTAAAAATTGAAGAAATCAAGTGGACACTCCAGCTGCCGTAAAAAATTGTACATATAATAAATGGCGTGGAACGAAATATCAAAAAGCGGTTTGTCGGAAGAACAAATCAGAGTTAGTAAAAATTATGTTAACTGGTCGCTCATAAGTCAATATTCAACTTTATCGGAAGAGTTTATCGAAGAATTCGAAGGTTTGGTAAACTGGATGGTCATCTCTCAGTATCAGAAGCTTTCGGAGCCTTTTGTAGAAAAACACAGAGGTCTATTAAACTGGTACTATACATCCAAATATCAAGTTCTATCAGAGGATTTCATGGATAGAAATACTGAATATTTAGATTGGGAAGTAGTTTCCAGATATCAGATAATGTCAGAACCCTTCCTGGATAAACATGCTTCCAAATTAGATTGGAGAATGGTTTCTCAATTCCAAGTACTCTCAGAAGAATTTATTCGTCG
Organism: Amaurobius ferox; assembly: GCA_951213105.1. Classification (NCBI taxonomy): domain Eukaryota; kingdom Metazoa; phylum Arthropoda; class Arachnida; order Araneae; family Amaurobiidae; genus Amaurobius; species Amaurobius ferox. The sequence continues at coordinate 94,201,731 of OX578153.1, forward strand.
GCATATAGACAAAATCGATATGGAACTCATTTGCGTCAAACAAAAGCTCACTGAAGATTTTATGATGGAATTTGCAGATTACCTTGAATGGGGTAGAATTGTTCAATGGCAAACCTTTAACGAAGATTTTATTATGAAAAATCTGGATCGTATAGATCTTTGTCACCTCATGACTTATAAAGCCCATATGCTCTCAGATACCTTTTACGAACTCCATTTTAAAAAGCTGGTTTGCATCCTTCTGACAAACATATGTAATAGATTTGTGATACAATATGAACCTGTCGACATACCTCCCGAGTTGGGTAAAAATGATCCTATCGACAAACAACCCGAGTTGGACAAAAATGAACCTGTCGACATACAACCCGAGTTGGACAAAAATGAACCATAATTATATTTAATGGTTGATCAACCATTAAATGTTTAGATACCCTTTGTTACCTTCCTCAAGTTTGAATATATTTATCCTTTAAATAAAGAATATGGATCGTATTGTAAAAAAATTAAACGATTTGAGTACTGATAACTTTGAGTCAGTGGATGGCTTATATTTGGTTTCTGACATTACTGAGCACGGGAAATCTATCCTAATACGTTTGTCGAACAACTCAATTTTATTTTTAAAAAATGATATACCCAGGGTTGGTATGATTTTGACCAGGGATGAAATAAGATTATTAAGATTATATGTTGGCTTCAGGGTTTTATATTATTGTACACCATTAGAGGGTTTCGTGGTAAAAAAACCACCTTTTCGAAACCTCTACGAAACCTTTTCAATATATCAGGCTGACAGTGATAGCGATAGCGATAGCGATCGACCGACATCGATGACATGCCCTTCCATCATTGTAACTTAGATTTTCAATTCTTTTTCCGAGGAAAAAGGTGGCTGGGCCCACCTTTACCGTTCATTTAACAGATGTAGATATGACTTTATTTTTAATGATTGAAATACTCATTAAAAATTGAATCGTAAAAAGTTTACCCCTTCAATAATAAAAGCATTTAAAGAAACGATTTGTAGTTCTAAAGAAAGACAAAATGGATTTTCAATCTAAAACCGTTCGACAGTTGCAAGGCTACTGTCGTGAAAATAATATTCGAGGTTACTCGAAACTTAAAAAGTTGGAGCTGGTCGACCTTATTCAATATCATATCATATGGTCGACCTCATTCAACGGCTTTCCCAGTTTCCACAATGACTTGTTTAGCAAGCCAAAGAAGAACAGAGTGCGTAAGATCAGGTGTTGCGGTAAGTTATTTAAGGGATCAAGCATGAATAAGCACCTACAATCTAAAGGGCACCTAAACTATATACCAAAGAAGGCAACCGCTCTCCCAGAGTGTGGAAGGGTGGAGCATCGACTACATCACATGACTCTCCCCCAACTACGGGAATTTTGTCGAACGCATGGCATTAGAGGCTATTCCAGGTTAGGAAGGAGGGCAGACATCATAGCATACATAGAAAGCGTATTGTTCAACCGTCATTTCGGGTTTGATTCAGACCTGTTTTTAGATACGCGAGAGAGAAGGCTCTACACCCTCCACAAAGTTAATACAGCCTTTGAATCTCGCTTGAAGACGTACGACATCCAAAATGAACACAACCTGATGCTTCCCAAAGACTTTTTGAACGATGTGGCGTCACTAGTCCGGGGACTCATCACTAAACACATAAAGAGGCTGCATGGTTTGAAGGTTAATTTCGAATTCCTCTGTGACTATCAAAAGGGTAAAGACGATGCTATTATAGAAATGGAGAAAAACTTCAAAACAGAAAACGCAGTCATCTTAGAATCAACTGATTTGGTAGCTTATTACAGATCGGTTATCCAAAAATTATTGACAGAAATGGAGGAGTTTGTTGCAAAGGGTTCGGGATGGACGCTTGTTAGAATTAAAAACCTTGAGGTGAGGATCAATAAATACAACCCACTGAGAGGATCATCCTACATTGATTTACCGAAAAGAATTAAAGATAAAAAGGCAGTCATTAACGTGAAAAATGAAAATGATAACGAGTGCTTTAAGTGGGCGATACTGTCCGCTATTTATCCAGCTGATAATCACGTAGATAGAGTCTCTAAATATAAGCCATATGATAATGAGCTAAATTTCGAAGGTATCGAGTTTCCAGTGAAGATGGAAGATAGAGTATTTAACAGGTTCGAAAAGTTGAATAACATATCGGTGAACATATATTCATACGAAGGTAATGATATATACCCATTGAGAATCACTAAAAATAAGGAAGACAAACACATCAATTTGCTGTACATAAAGAATAAGGAAGGAAACAGTCATTACTGTTGGATAAAAGACCTCTCCAAATTGATAAGCGGACAAGTGACTAAACACAACGGAAAGATATTCACCTGTGAGAGATGCCTGCTGTATTATTACTCCGAAGAGGACCTCCAAGCTCATGAAACGGATTGTAGGAAGAATACACCAGTAAAGATTGTAATGCCCGAGGAGAACGAATCTCTGCGGTTCAAAAACTACCAAAGGTCTTTACGATTACCCTTTGTGATGTACGGAGACTTCGAGTGCTTGACAAACAAGATAAACACCCGCTGCCCTACAAAAGACAGCTCATTCTTACATAAATATCAAAAGCATGAACCTATGAGCTTCACTGTCTACATCAAATATAAACACGCAGACTATAAGGCACCAATCACATACAGAGGACCCAATGCCACCAAGCTGTTCTTTGATACAGTGAAGACTGAGGCGCTAGCGATAAAGAACATTTATGATAAGAAGCAACCCATCAAAATGACCACCGAAGATGAAGAGCATTTCCAAAGGACCCATGTTTGCCACATCTGTGACGAAGATATCAGGAAGAAACCTTCACCCTATTCACCCAAGGATGAACCAGACTTCCGAAAAGTTAGAGATCATGACCATCTTCTCAATCCGGCGAAATGTGAATCGAACTACAGAGGACCTGCTCACAACCTTTGCAACCTAAAGTATCAAGAGCCTTCGTTCATTCCAGTGTTTATCCACAACTTATCTGGCTACGACGCCCATCTCTTCATAAAGGAGCTCGGTAGAGACCAAGGTGATATCGACGTCATCCCGAACAACGAGGAGAGGTACATTTCCTTCAGTAAGGAGGTCGGGGCAAAAACTGTAGGCGATGGGAAGAAAGTAAAGGTACCTGGTATAAAGTTGAGGTTTGTCGACTCATTCAAGTTCATGGCCACTAGCCTCGACAGTCTTGCGAGGAACGTAAAGGAGTTCAGGGAGACAGCCAAGTACTTCCCCAAGGACAAACTGGACCTCGTCACCCGAAAAGGCGTCTATCCATACGATTACATGGACTCGTGGGACAAATGCGAAGAAACCAAGCTGCCCCCAAAAGAAGACTTTTACAACCAATTGAATGAGTCACACATAAAGGATGAGGACTACGAGCACGCTAAAAGGGTATGGAAGGCCTTCAACATTAAGACATTGGGTGAATATTCCGATTTGTATGTGAAGACTGATGTACTCATCCTAGCCGACATCATGGAACACTTTAGAGATGTCTGTCTAAAGACCTATAAGTTGGATCCTGCATGGTACTTCACTGCACCCGGACTCTCGTGGGACGCCATGCTCAAAACCACAGAGGTTGAGCTAGAGCTGTTGACAGACTATGACATGATACTCATGCTAGAAAAGGGGACCAGAGGAGGCATCTCTCAGTGCTGTAACCGATATGGGAGGGCGAACAACAAGTACATGAGGGACTATGACGAGAACAAGAAGTCTAACTACCTGATGTACCTTGACGCCAACAACCTTTACGGATGGGCCATGAGTCAATACCTACCGCATGGTGGCTTCGAGTGGAGCACTGTGTCAGATGTGACCCAAGTAGAGGATGACTCAGACAAAGGATACATCGTAGATTGCGACCTACAGTACCCGACCCATCTGCACAACCTCCATTCAGACATACCTCTAGCACCTGAGAGCAGGATGCCCGATGGCTCAAAACAGCCAAAACTACTGACGACCCTCTATAACAAAGAGCATTATGTGGTTCATTACAGGGTTTTGAAGCAACTGTTGCAGTTGGGGATGAAGCTCAAAAAGGTGCACAAAGTGTTGGAGTTTCAGCAGTCTCCCTGGTTGAAGAGGTACATAGACCTGAACACTGATATGAGGACCAAGGCAACCAACGACTTTGAGAAAGACTTCTTCAAACTTATGAACAACTCGGTCTTTGGCAAGACGATGGAAAATATCAGGAAGCGACTCGATATTAGGCTAGTATGCGATCCCCAGAAAGCGGAGAAGCTAGTTGCTAAGCCCAACTTCAAGGGAAGGACCATTTTTGACGAAAGATTAGCCGCCGTGCATATGAACAAGACGAAAGTGATTTTTAATAAGCCAATATACGTCGGCATGAGTATATTAGATCTATCGAAGCATCTGATGTATGACTTCCATTATAATCTTATGAAGCCTAAATATGGGGGTGATATCAAGCTATTGTACATGGACACTGACAGTTACATCTATGACATACAGACCGAGGACTTTTATGAGGATATGAAGGGATTGATTGACTACTTTGACACATCAGATTATCCAGAAAACAATAGGTATGGTTTGCCCCGAGTAAATAAAAAGGTCTTGGGGAAGATGAAGGATGAAAATGCAGGGAAGATCTTAGAAGAGTTCGTTGGCTTAAGATCTAAGATGTATGCTTGTAAAACTGAGGTTGACCTGGTGAAAAAGTCGAAAGGAGTAAAGAAATGTGTCGTGAAAAACAGGATATCCTTCGAGGACTACAAGAACTGCCTATTCAAGCAAGAAGTACAGCATCGAACCATGAATCTCATCAGGAGCACAAAGCATGAGATTCATTCCATACAAGTCAATAAGATTGCCCTATCAGGAAAAGATGACAAGCGTCATATATTGGAAGATGGTGTCCATACCTTGGCTCACGGTCACTATGCGATAAAGGAGTAGGCGATCATAATCTTTTAACAGTTTTCGAACTATTAAAAGATAATTAATGGTTTTAGTCCTCAGTTCGAAGGACACATTCTTCTGTTCTGAATGCCTCTTTAATAGTGTCTATATCACATCTAAAGTGCTGATTGGAACCGTCCTCCTCCTCCTCCATATAAGAGTCTAACTTTTCGCAGATTGTGGTATAGAGTTCGTTTGGCGATGGAGTGTCGTATATAGCCTCAACAAATCGAGGCTCCGATAAGTATCTATATTCATTTAAAGACTCTTCAATATTTTGAATAGAGCTATGGACATCACCCCACGTATCATAATGGTAGGTACCCCCTTCGGGGGTGCTCGCCGAAGGGGGTACCTTCCCTCCCAACGACTTTTCGCTTGCTCGCTCCGATAGATAAAATAGGTCCATTACTTTTCTAAAGTGGGTTCGGTTTTTATGGGGTTTCGATACCATCGTTTTAAGAGGGGTTGTAGATTTTTATGGATAAGAAATAACCATTGAATTCTAAAAGTGGGTTCGGGTTTTATGGGGTTTTGCGAGCCATTGTTTAATCGAATTTGTGTGGTCGAAATAGAGCCATCACTTTCTAAAAGGGGGTGTGGTTTTAATGGGGATTTGAGAGCCTTTGTTTTTTATAGGGGGGTAAGGAATTTATGGCGGTTTTCATACCATTGATCTCTAAAAGTGGATACGATTTTAATGGAGGTTTTGTAGCCATTGTATTTCTAAAAGTGGGTGTGGTTTCAATGGGGTTTTGAGAACCATTGTGTAATCCCATTTGTGTGGATAAAATAGAGCCATTACATTCTAAAAGTGGGTCCGGTTTTTATGGGGGTTTTGCGAGCCATTGGTTTTAAAAGTGGGTGGAAATTTTATGGGTGGGTTTCGCACCATTGGTTTTAAAAGTGGGTGGAAGTTTTATGGGTGGGTTTCGCACCATTGTTTTTAAAAGTGGGTGGAAATTTTATGGGTGATATAGAGCCATTCCATTCTAAAAGTGGGTGTGGTTTTAATGGGAGGTTCCACACCATTGTGTAATCACATTTGTGTGGATAAAATAGAGCCATTACATTCTAAAAGTGGGTGTGGTTTTAATGAGGGGTTTATGGCTGTGGTCCAGCTCTCTCATGTTCACACTACTAGACTCACTGACACACACAAACACACACACATCAGTCCAAAACTGTTCGATTCGTGATCAATGATGGTTGAAACGTGCTCTTTCGTCGAAGACTTGAATTCGAATTTCTAACCACGTCACAATAATTTTCTTATACATTATACTACGTATATAAGGAAAGAAATAAAATAATCGGAACCATCCATATTTCGATGTGTTTGAAAATAAATAAATAAATAAATAAATGTGAAGGAATTGTCCTACGTGTTCGGTTCAAAGATCGTAGAAAGAACGCTCTTTGAACTTTCGGATGATGTGAAGATGGAAACACTGTAATAATATTTTCTAAAGCTAAGCAGCCGATTAGTGGGAAAATTACTCAAAATCGTGCTTTATAAAAAAAACCTGATGTGGGCAACAGATGAGTTTCCTTATATAATGCAATGAATTTACTACATTTACAGTAAGAAAATAGGTTTTTCTTATAGTAGATACTTATATTCCTTCCAAGATATTAAATTTTCGACATTTGGTCGTCATTTTCATTGATTTAACGTCATTTTTATCCATTTGGCGAGATCTTCGTTAGTTTGGCAACTTTTCAATAAGTCGCCAAGTTAGCGACATTCCGTCAAATTCGTTGCCAAAATTTCGCCAAGCATTACGGACGGATAAATAAGTTATTCTTACAGCAGATAAATGACTATTGGCGCTCAAATACAAAAGTATTACTCAACGTATCTTTTTTTATGAATGGAACGAGCTAGATCCACGAGAATGATGTCACCAAATTTATCGCATGGTATTACATATGAAAAGTGAACATGTTTCTCAATAGGAAATATTTTTTTTATTTTATATGACTTTTTGATATTTTTTTTAATGTGCAATATCTCGAGAACGGTTCATGTTAACGTTCTAAAATTTATATCAATCGTTTTCTAATGAAACATTACATAAAAAATGTCTATTTGCGTAAATTTATTAGCGGTTTTGATTTTTTGACAAATTTTTCAATATTTCACTCGAAAATTTAGGAGGGTTCTGAACATTCGATTGTGTATAAAAACAATAGGCTTCCAGTGTTTACGGATTGTGATTTTTGTACCAAATTTCGCTCGAATCGGTCCATTCGTTCGTCAGTTATCGTCTCCACAGTCTCACTGACACACACACACACTTTCACACACACACACACACACACGCACAGGCACACACACACACACACAGACAACACTTCAAAATGTTTGATTCGTGATCAGGTATGCTTGAAACATGCTCTCCCATCGAAAACTCGAATTCGAATTTTCAACCCCGTCACAATATTTTCCTTATACATTATGTATATAAGGAAAGTAATAACTAAAGAACGAATTCGAATTTTTAAAAAATCTGCACGAAGTCTGTCATACAGGGAGATTAGCTAATTCAGTACTAGATTTCATGGCTGTCCAATGCTTCAATTTTCCGCCACAGACGATATACCGGGTGGTCAGAATTAAAACTCCCCTACTCTGAGCTCTCTATAGATCGAACTACTCAGTGTAAAGGCTCCAAAATTGTTGAACATACTATTCAAGACATGAGGAAAGGGATTCCGCGAAAAAAATATTAGTTCCAGACACACCGATAGGTGGCGCTGTACAACAGAAAATATGCTGAAAAGACACAAAATACACATTTGTAATACATTTTTCTCGAACGTACCAAACACTCATATCACAAAGACCTTATCGATGCAGGGAATGCTGCTCAATATGGTTCCCTTCTTCAAGATGTAAAATCTGCAGTCTGTGGACAGCTTGTTCAATTGCGGATCGTAATTGGTCGATTGAGATGCTTCTCACATGCAGGGTGATACTGCCTTTCAAATCTGCCAAGGTTACCAGGCGTCCTCGATAAACAAGACTTTTTAAGTATCCCCACAGCTAAACATCACAGGGATTAAGATCTGGAGAACGAGATGGCCAGGTTGTCGGAAACGCACGACTAATTACTCTACCATTAGTAAAATGTTGCCGAAGAAACTGCTGTACACAAAGTCCAATGTGTGGAGGCGCTCCATCTTGCATAAATGTAATTGAATCAAGACATTGGTGCTGTTGCAGTTGGGTACAACAAAATTTTCGAGCATGTTTTGTACCTCCTGGCCGTCACGGTGCATGTCACAGGGCCATTGGGAGTAGCCTCTTCGCAAAAGAAAGGTCCAATAATGAATGTGGCTATGAATCCACACCAGACTGTAACTTTCGGTGAATGAAGTGGAATATTTTGGAAGGTACGAGGGTTTTCCGTGTTCCAAATGCGACAGTTATGGGTGTTGACTTTTCCACTTAGATGGAAATGCGCTTCATCGCTCCATAGAATCTGCCATGGCCACGATGCATCCACTTCAACTCTAGCCAAAAATGTCAATATAAGGGTCAGTCGCTTCTCCCTGCCGATGGTCAGCAAGTGGTGATTGTGACTAATTTTGTAAGGGAAAAAATGCAGTATGTTTCTCAGTACGTTCCGGACTGAGCTGTAGGGAACACCCAAGTGTCGTAATACTCCACGTGCACTACTACAGCCTATAACGTTATCCATTGATTGTTCAACAATATCTGTGGCAACATCGTCAACGACATCTGAACGAGTCGATTTGCGTCCTCGACCCGGCTGAACTCCAAGATGTCCAGTTTTCTCGATTTGAGCGATCATTCTCATAAGAGCTTGTAGAAGTAATGGTCCTTTGTGCAAATTCTTAAGTCGACGAAACTCTCGAAGTGCAGCTGCAGCATGTCCTTTGTTTTCATAAAACAGCTTCACAAGCAAAGCGCGTTCTGGCCGTGTGACAGCCATCGCTGATAAGAAAGAAAATTTCCCAGTTTTATCCCCTTTTATGCCTAGAACATAGTAGCTGCAAACCAAAGGTTTATGCAAATTTTTGTGCTTACAGTGCGAAGTTGCAGTTACAATGACAGTTTAAGTTTCTTCACTTTTTTATCTTCTTTTTTTTCATATCAGCAAAAGAAATTAAAAAGGAAAAATTCCATATAGCTTGTGTTTGTTTGTTTTGTGATTATTTTGTGTCTTTTCAGTATATTTTCTGATGAACAGCGCCACCTATCGGTGTTTCTGGAACTATTTTTTTTTCACGTAATCCCTTTCCCCATGTCTTGAAAAGTAGGTTCAACAATTTTGGAGCCTGTACACTCAGTAGTTCGATGTATAGAGAGCTCAGAGTACGGGTGTTTTAATTCTGACCACCCGGTATACAGATATATATATATATATATAATATACCTTATTTTATTATGTAAATTCTTTCATCTGTAAAGCTTTCAAACAACGTGAACTTTTAAAAAATCGGTTCAACATAATTTTAGAAATTAATTGACATGGAATAAAATGATTGTGTATTGAATATTGTTTTTATTAGATTTTATATAACATTGACATCTCATAAATTAAATAAATATTGCTGCTTTTTTCAAAATAAACTCTGAATTAGAGACTTTATAAATTTTACTATTCCTCTCAATTTTCAAAACAAATCCCTAATTACACCTCTTTTTAAAAACTTTTAACTACCAAGTACTTAACTACCAACAGATTCAAACTATCCAATTATTTATTTCAAAATCATATATATATTAATATTTATGTTTTATTCTAGAATAGAGACGCGTTTGAAACCGTCTGATAAATAATCTCGTTCCAGGTAATCAAAAGAAATTATTCTAAAAGCTCCTTTATCTTGCCATGGTTCGAGGTTTTACGTTTCGTATCAATGGGTTTTGACATTTCTCCAGAGAAATAATTTCGCGTTTGGTCTAATTAACTTCCCACGTGTGTTTAAAGAGAAAGGGGGGGGGAAACAAAAGTATATTTCTAAATTAATATTATATTACACTGATTTAAAAATGGCTTGTCTGTTGAGAGAAATGTGAATATATTCTATTGAACTATATATTTGTAAACGAATAAACTTTATAAGTTATATTGAAAATATGTAGGCAGAATACGATTTTCCTTACATACCATGATAATTTTTTGATATATATACAGTGGTGATGAAAAAAAAGTACCATCCCGAAAAATTTGGTATTTTCAAAATAAATATTTAATATAGCTTAACAACCCCAAATGCTGCATCTATTTTAATGCCTTATATGAAATTTAATTTTAATGCCTTATATAACATAATTGCTTATACAACACGATTGATTTTCGTTTTCTTTTTAATTTTTAAAAATTCTTCCGAAAATTTCGGGATGTTCTAAATACTTGATCACAAGTTTAAAATCAATAGAGTTCCAGTATTCAATGATTGTAATAATTGTTCCAACTTTCGTTCAAAACGCACATACAGACGTACAGACATACAGACACACATACATACAGACACATATACACGCATACATACAAAGATACGCAATATCACCTTAAAAACGGTTTTTCGAGTACAAGAATATTAACAGCATTTAAATCCGTCGATAACTCGAATTCGAATTTTCGACCCCATATTGATAGATTTTTGTACCTTAGACTATTTATTGAGGAAAAGTAAATATCAAATATACCTCACAATAAGATATCTCATTCATCATTCAAACATATATAATAGTCTTTATCTCCCCCTCTCTCCCTCTCTCTCTCTAAAAATAACCTCTCTTTCTCTTTCTCTATAAACATATATAATCTCCCTCTCCCTCTCTCACACACACACACACACAAGCTTGCACAATGAAACACCTTTAAAATAAAATAAACGAAATATTTTTCAAATTAAAATAACGAATAAACAAATTTTTTGAGAATAATTGTTTATCGTGAACATAAATTAATTTGTATTTCAAATGAATTTCTCTTTGATGCAAAGCTGCACTTAGCTTGCACACAATTTTCAAAATTTCAACAACATAATCTCCTAAAAAAATCTGATGTGGACAGCACTTATGACTTTCCTTATATAATTCAATGAATTTACTACTTTTACAGTAAAGAAAAATAGGTTATTCTTATAGTAGATAATTATATTATTTCCAAGATATTGAATTTTCGTCAATAAGTCGTTATTTTCATTAATTTAGCGTCATTTTTATCCATTTGGCGAGTATTTCGTTAATTTCGCAACATTTAAAAAAGTCGCCAAGTTGGCGAGATTCCACTACATTCGTTGCCAAAGTCTCGCCAAGCGTTATGGATGGAAAAATAAGTTATTCTTACAGCAGATAAAATACTATTGGCTTTCAAATACAAAAGTATTACTCAAAGTATCTTTTTTCATGAATGGAACGAGCTAGAGCCACGAGAATGATGTCACCCAATTTATCTCATGGTATTACATATGAAAAGTGAACATGTTTCTCAATAGGAATTTTTTTTTTATTTTATATAACTTTTTGATAATTTTTTTGAAAAATGTGCAATATTCGAGAACGGTTCATGTTAGCGTTCCAAAATTTATATCAATCGTTTTCTAATGAAAAATTACATAAGAAATGTCTATTTGCGTAATTTTATTAGAGGTTTTGATTTTTTGACGATTTTTTCAATATTTCACTCGAATATTTAGGCGGGTTCTGAACATTCGATTGCGTATAAAAACAATAGGCTTCCAGTGTTTACGTATTGCAATTTTTGTATCAAATTTCGTTCGAATCCGTCCATTCGTTCGTCAGTTATCGTTTCCACAGACTCACTGACACACACACACACACAGACATCACTTCAAAAATGTTTGATTCGTGTTCAGGGATGCTTGAAATGTGCTCTCCCGTCGAAATCTCGAATTCGAATTTTCGACCCCTTCACAATACTTTCCTTATACATTATGTATATAAAGAACGTAATAAAATTCTTGCAACTAGAAAACTTGAAAACATTCAAGTTCACTTCATAGAGCCTAACATATATACTATTCTAAAAATGTAATGAAAGAATATTGAAAAATGTTTCCAAGTTATCTTGCGTGGATATCCAAAAGATTACACTCTGGGAAAAACGACTTAAAAAATTATTTCTAAATAAATTTTTCCATATATAATCTGATACATCTCTGATACATAATCTGATACAACTTCTTTCTGCTATAATCAGAACTCTCTGCCAATTTTTAAAATAAATTATGGATTAGATGGTTCCATGACTTCTTCTCTTTACCAATTTATAAAAGTTACAATTCGGCAGTATTTTCAAAGTAATGCAATCTTTTTGAAGAATTTACTTAAATTACCTCGAACTGCTTATATCTACCGACAACCAATCCCTCTAATTATTCAAAAATCCCAGATAGATATATATTTCATATTTATTCACAAAGTGAGGTGCTTTTCAAACCAATCTATGCAGATAAAATTGAAAATCTGTCTGTCTGTCTGTTTGTCTATCTGTCTGTTTGTCCCGTCATCACGGGAGAACGGCTGAACCGAATTTGATGAAATTTTGTGCGTAGCCTAGAAATAGCCCCACTTAAAATTTAGTCTGTGTTTTGAGTTTCTACGAGCAGTGGTTCTAGAGATATTAGTAAAAAACAAAATTTTCGTTTGTCTCATCATCACGGGAAAACAGCTGAACCAAATTTAATGAAATTTTGTGGATAGCCTTGAAATAGCACTCCATAAATTTAGTCCAAGTTTTGAGTTTCTAAGACTAGGGGTTGTCGAGATATTAATGTAAAACCGAACTTTTTCCTAAGAGTTCTACTCTCCAACTCCGTGGTTTATCCAAACGGAAAGGATGAAAATCGTTTGAAAATGAATTAAGATTTAATCTCTGAGTTTGATAGGAGATTTTTTGCACTAATTAGTCACTTTCTGAAAATATGAATTGTTTGAAACATGATTTAAAGGGGAAATCTATCTCCGTGGTTTATTTTAAACAAGTTTTTGCTGAACAATGAAAAGTATAAAGAAATCAAAATAGTCATTTAATTTCGCAGTTTATGAGGAAGATTCTATCTTATATCATGTTACTCAGAAACGCAATTAAATTAAATATGTCTGTTAATTTTAATAATTATTTTTTCGATTTGAATAATAAATAAATTGGTATAAAAATATATTTTAGAAAAGACTGATTTGATTTTTCTTATAGTATTTTTGACTGGATAGTATCAATTACGGTCTTCCGGTTTAAACATTATTATTATTGATATTTTCGGGGATTATTGATTCAGGGATTATTGATATTTTCAAGTTATTATGCAATTGTTTTATTATGACAAAAATTGTTTAAACTCATATATTGTACGTTGTACGAGTAATCTTCTACAAATACACGGGTGTATCTTTTAATCTAAGAGAATATAAGTAGTTCAGGCATATTGGCATATGTTTTGATATATATTTGCATATATTGGAATCAATTACGACCTTTGGGTATAAAGAGTACGGGGATTATTGATATTTTCAATTTATTACGTCATCTCTTTTATTTTGGAAAATATTTTTTAGACTTATATCGTAATACGGGTAATCTTCTACTAACACACTGGCGTATTATCTAATCTGCGACAATACAAGTAGTACGGGGTTGCATATATTGATTCAATTACTTTTTTTGTTGCAAATTTGTTTACGAAAGGATCCAGGATGTTTTATTCTTCAGATCTGCCAGTGAAGATAATTTTTCATAGTGAGAAGATATATTCTTAAACTTCTCTTTAGGAGCAATAAATTTAATATTTTAACAGAATTTGCACATGATTGCGAATTATAAGTTTCTTTATATTTTGTAGACGATCTTTGTGTAGACGATATTTCCCGAACGAATGGAGCGATTCGAATGAAATTTGGCACAAAAATTACAATCCGTGAATACTGGAAGCCTATTGTTTTTAAACGCAATCGAATGTTCAGAACCCCCCTAACTTTTCAAGTGAAATTTGAAAAAAATCCTCAAAAAATCACAATTTTTAATAAAGTTACGCAAATAGACATTTCTTATGTAATTTTTCCTTAAACGATTGACATAAACTTTAGAACGTTAGAGAGTTCTTGAGATATTGCACAATTTTCAAATAAATGTACCAAAAAATCCCATAAATTAAAAAAAAATATATTAACTGTTGAGACAGATGGTCACTTTTCATATGTAATATCATGCGATAAATTGGGTGACATCATTCTCGTGGATCTAGCTCGTTCCATTTATGAGAAAAGATACTTTGAGTAATACTTTTGTATTTGAACACCAATAGTCATTTATCTGCTATAAAAATAACTTATTTTTCCATCCATAACACTTGACGACATATTGGCAACGAATTTGGCGGAATGTCGTCAACTTGACGACTTTTTTAAATGTTGCCAAACTAACGAAAATCTCGCCAAATGGATAAAAATGGCGCTAAATCAATAAAAATGACGACTAATTGACGAAAATTCAATATCTTAGAAAGAATATAAGTATCTACTATAAGAATAACCTATTTTTTTACTGTTAAAGTAGTAAATTCATTGCATTATATAAAGAAAGTCATGTGCTGCCTATATCAGATTTTTTACAACTGTATTAGTAAAGGCACTTATTCTTTTAGATGCATTGGTAAAAACTAATTTGGTATTTAACTAGTTATTTGCATTTAAATTGATTCATAAAACGTAAGCTATTTATTAGAAATAATATTTATTTAAAGATGTCAAAAATTAGCGAGGAACCAAGAATTGGAAACTGTAACAGCAGACTTGTTACATTACCTAGCATATATAATATAACCAACAAATGCCCGGCTTTGTCCAGTATGTAAAATTGCAAGCTTCTGATTAAGATAGCACTGAAATGTACAACGAATTTTGTGTTTACATGTGCTTTCGTCATTTTTCACTCCTTAATGAAGTTGCAATGTTTCTCAATAAATGTTGAAGTTTTTTTCCCACTCCTCTACTAGAGAAATAATTGCGTGCTTGATCTGATTAACGTTCCTCGAATGCTTGAAGCAGGAGGGGAAAATCACCTTTTTAGCTAATTACCGGTCTGCTTTTAAAATGAATTGTTTGTTTACAGCTATATTAGCAAGAACATTTATTCTGTTGAATGCATTGGCAAAAACTAATTAGGTACTTAATTAGTTATTTGTAACTAAATAATTAATTAAACATGATCTCTTTATTACAGGTAACATTTATGCAAATATGTCAAAAAATAAGGTGGATCGAGAATTGGAAACTGTAACAACAGACTTATTGCTTTACCTACCTATATAATATAACCAACAAGCGTTTTTAAGGTGATGTCTGTATGTATGTGTGGCACACGGAAAAGAAAAGGGACACTCTAAAGTTACACTTTATAATTAACATTATAATTGATTAATTATTATTAAGCATTAAAGACATGGCCGTTGATCTCATAAAGTGGAATTAACATTAAACGTACATTGCTCGTTGTTGTGCCGCAATAAACCCTCCAATTATTTTTACCTTTTGTGTAAGTCCTGAAAAGAATTATTAATTAATATAAAAAGATTAGACTATTTTAACTTAAACAATATCATTTATTAACAACATCAATTTATCAATAACATCAATTTTCCTTTATTATCAATTTTCATTTAATTATTTTAGCGAGGGGACATATGCGACCAGAATTATTGGATTTACGATGGTGTCTAGGACCTGTGAAAATGAGCACATACCTTCCAGTTTAGTCTTGGGCTCATCGTCTCGCTTGCATCAGTCTTATACTGCCATAACTCTGTGGTGTGTGGCTCCTCCTCGTACTGCTGATGCACTCGCCATTTGATCTACCTCCATTAATTTGGAACATCTACGGAACTTTTACAAATCTGTTAGTTTTTCATTTTTCTCTACTCGTGCTCTAAGTCAAAATTCGTAATTATTTTCTTTTCATGTCCGATCTCCATCTCATTTCGTCCACAACTCGACTCGTTTCATCTATATCTGCCCTGTACTCTGATTTCTTCCGTCTCTCCAAGCTGTGGTTCCTTCGGCAGGGAGGGGGGGGGAGCTCCGCCCTTCTACCCCTTGGCGCTCATTGGTTCTTCTCAAACCAATGGCATCATTTCACATTTAGCAAGGCCCCTCTCAGCCCCTTTGGTCTTGCACACCTAAATTTATAGTCCTTTTGACCTAAAAGTTCAAGTCCTCATAAACCCTGGCGCCAGCCAGACTATAGCTTTCTTTGCCGTTCTGGCCACCATAAATACTCAAATAAAAATGTCTCATGTGAGAACATATTCTGGTCTCACAGTATGTATGTATATATGTATGTATGTATGTATGTGAGTCTGTGGGTGGATGGATCGTTTCGAATGTAATTTGATACGATTTTTACAACCGTTGAATTTTATTGATTTTAAACAGTATCGAATGTTCTAATCCCCCTCCCTTAATATTCCAATGAATTTGAAAAAAAAATGATTACAAAAATCAAAGCCTCCAATAATGACAAAAAGTAATCATTCTATACTTAATTTTTATTAGAAGACGCATAAAACGTACTTTAGAACGCTAGCATGATCCGCTGTCGAGATATTGCGCGTTTTTTAAAAGTACGTAAAATTTGAACAGTTAGTAACTGTTGTGAAATATGTTCACTTTCTATATGCAATATCATCCGACAAATGTATTAACATAATTCTTGAGTATATAATTCGTTTCATTCACCAGAGTAGATACATTTTGTAATAGTTTTCTATTTTGAATCCAAAAAATTTTCCAATCTGTACATACTTCAGAATTTTTTACGTAAGTATAAAATAATTCATTCTGTTTGCATAAATAAGATGCCAAAATCGCCGGATTTCAATTTATGAGACCTTAATTCAGTGCTATAATCTCTGTGTAGTTGACATTGTTTGACAGCGAATTAATGGTGTACACAGCATAATATTGCTGTTTAAAAAGTAAAATTATAGCATTATGTAGAAAAGCCGTGTACTGTCCACATAGGACATTTTTTCTATAAACACATTCACAATGTTCTCTATCGTATGTAATATCTTCGAATAATATTTATTTTTGCAAAGTATTGAAACTAAATTAAATTTAAACAAAATAAAATTCATTTAATTTAATCCCTTCCATTCCATTCAAATAACACAATTTCCTATTCATGCATATTCGATAAATGTATGCCGCAAAAATTCTTTTGAAATATAAACCGCAAACTACTCACATAATCCGAAAATATCTAATAACCTCGCACCCATGAATTAAAAACAAATATTAAAATAATTCTTTTGTTGAAATCTGGTTCGAGGTTTCAGCAATGAAGTTAATTTACTCTATAAACTTTGCGTGTATTGAAATTGTTTTTATTAACATCTCAAAAGACGGCATATCTTAAATTTGCAACAAATAAAACTTCAACGTGCTAAAAAAATGCTTCCTTTTAACGAGGAAAATAATATATAAAGAAGATGGTTTTGTTCGGTGTTTTATAATGCATGCTGTTGATCGCATAATAGGGTGTGCCTAGCAGGGACCTGCTAATGTTTTGATTAAAAATATGTTAATTTAATATCCATATTTTCTTGATTACTAATACAAGTTTCAAATAATATGTCGGGCAATTCGAAGCAGGTGCCACCTGTCTCGATAGCCAGCTTCAGAATATATGTGGAAATTAGATCTTAGTCCTTAATGCGTTCCGGTTGCTTCCTTCCGATTTTTAAAAATCTGTATAAAAAAAACTATCGACCTTCTCAAAAATAAGGTTTCTAGAATGTCTTCTGCATTTAGTCTCCCATTGAAAAAACCGATATTCTAACTTGTTTTGAAGGAAAATATATGTTTTATCCAGACTCTCTTTTTACCCTCAATTATTTTTACAAATATTTAAAAATCTATCAAACTTTTCAAATTTTTAAAAGTTTCAGGCCCATCTCCTGTTTGATAGCTACGTTTAAAAGAAATGCAAGGTGGAAACTTTAAAATAGCGGCCACATACATACATACATATATATATATACCTACATACATATATACGCGATTAACTTTTAATAGTGTATATGAGGGTCACACTGAAATGTTTGAGACAGGGGCAGACGATTTGCGCTAGGAAAAAATTATTGGTCGGATATTTAAATTTGAAATATTTTATGTCCGCAGACGATACTTTGTGGCAACAATTACAATTTAACTGTCGCAGAATAAATTTTTAAAGAAAAGAAAATGGAGTTGACGCGAGATCATTATCGAGCTATCATTTTCTATGATTTTAAAGTGGGGCTAAATCAAGAAGAATGTCTTCATCGTCTACAATTAGCATATGGAAATGATGCTCCATCTCGTGTCACTGTATTCCGATTGTTTAGAGTTTGTTCAGAGTTTGGAAGAGGTCGAACTTCTCACCTGGATGAAAAACACCAGGAAGGCCTTTGTCAGATGTAGTCCCATAAAATGTGTCGGCCATTCAAAAAATTTTAATCGGTGATAATCTCTGTACCTACCAAATAATACCGAAGGAACTTAACATTGAATCCTCATATGTACATAAAATTACTCATGAAGAACTGCATACGAAAAAATTAGTTTTTCGTTGGATCCCCTATAATTTAACAGAACATCAAAAAGTGGGGCGTGTCAAAATCAGTAAAGAAACCCTAAAATTACTTAATGATGTTGGACACTGCCTTATTTCTAAAATCATAACTAGTGATGAAACGTACATACCATTTTTTGACTTCCCAACGCATTAAGAAAGTAAAGTATGAGTCTTTGAAGAACAAGAACCCAAACTAACAATGGTGAAAAGACAACGAGCAATGAAAAAAGTAATGCATGCCTTGTTCTTCAGAAGTACAGGTCTGGTCAAAGCCATAAAGCTAGGGGGACAGAAGACAGTTGCAGCTAACTGGTAAACTGGTACACCACTTAGTGTCTTCCAGAAATTCTTCAGGAAGTGGATGTTAGGAGACTCATGCTTCACCATGGCAATGCATCTTCTCATTCAGCAAGAATGACACTCGAATTTTTTGAACGAAAAACATCAAAGTGATGGCACATCTACCGAAGATGAGATTGGTGAGGCTATAAAAGCATATTTTTCATCGATTCCTAGAAATGGATGGCTTGAAGCATTTAGTCTTTGGAAAATTTGTCTACATAAGTGCATTGATGTTAGAGGGGAGTACTTATAATACTCCTAAGAGTTGGTAAGTTTAATTTGTACCACTTAGCCGTATCTCAAAAATTTCAGTGTGACCCTCGTATTATATAAAAACTTCAGCTTTTTCAAGAATATATAGGGGTCTAAGGAAATTCTGCGTACCTGACCAATATAACATTTAAACCGCGTTACTTAGTTCAAAGGAAGTGACATCTGCCTTCAGGAAAATGACCATGTGCAATCGACTAAACTTGCTTCATTCCTAGTGGCGAAACAAGGAAATTCAGAATACTAACTCAGAAACCAATAAGCATAGGTATGATAGTTGTAAAGGTAGAAGATTCGATTTTCTCCGAAGTTGTGACGTCATAGAATTTGCAACCATGCCGACAGCATCTGGCAGCTAAGATAATATCTAAGATATTTGGCGCTCTAAAGGTAATTTCCCCCCATTTGCATGTGCTCCTGCGAGCTTATTTGAAGTGCATTAAATTAGCTTATTTAGGTAATATCAAAAATAGCTTATTTAGGGCATATTGCGTCCTTTCTGAGGGTAAAAGACGTATTTATAGCGTAATGCGCAATTACTTTAAGGCGTAGAGATTGATATGCCCAGCTTCGGGCCCAAAGGGTATTACGCCCATTCGGCCTGCTTATTTGGGATTTTTATCTTTTGTTAAAAGCGGGAGTATTGTTAAAACATTCTTTTGTTTTCGAGAATTCGCTGTGGATTCCAGTGTAATTTTAAACATAAATTTGCATCTAAAATATCGGGCAACGACAAGTACATTTTCTAGTTCTAAACAAAATTGTAGAAACACACAACACAAGCACCACAGGAGAGACAATAAGAAATACATAAAAATACAGAATAAAATCAAGGAAGATAACAGCAAACTTCAGCTCTATAAAATCCATAAATCAGTTCCATAAGTCTATAGTTTCATAAAGTCAACCTGGCTGCAGGGATTGTATCTTCTCTCTTGCGTGCCAATATCTTTCATATACACTGCTTGGCCAAAAAAAAGTCGCGCTGTGACTTGAAAAATGCAAATATTGATGAGAGACAGAATCAAATATTGAGGAGGGGCAAAATCAAATATTGAGGAGGAACGTTAACAGGATCAGCATGCAGCTGATCACTTCACAGCGATCATTGCTGAATACGTTATACATGGTCGCGAAAAAGATATCACAGGGTTTTTAAAAGAGCCAAATTCTTGGCCCATGTCAATTCCAGACGCCGTGCAAGGAGATTGCTGAAATTACTGGTACTAGATTAAGAACTGTCCAGCGCATTATTAAGTCTTGAAAAGATGGCGGTGGACCATCAACTTTGCAGAAAATGTGTGGTCGAAAAACAGTCCTAAATATTCGTGATAGAAGACCATTGAAACGCTTAGTGAAATCGAATCGCAAAAAAAGACCCTAGAACTTACAACTATGTTCAATAGTGGAAGCAAGACCATTTCCACTCGGACGAGGAGACGAGAACTCAAAGGACTGAGATTAAACAGTTGTGTTCCAAAATGGAAACCACTTGTTACTAAGAGTAATCGGGAAAAAGTCTCCAATTAGCCAAGAAACACAAGGAATGAATTACTGAGCAATGGGGGATATCATGTGGTCCAATGACTCCAGATTCATTCTCTTCCAACATGATGGACACGCCAGGATTAGAAGAGAACCTCATAAAGTATTCAACCCTTCCTGTACTGTTCCTACTGTACAGACCTCAGGAGAAAATGTCATAATCTGGGGTTGCTTCCGTTCGGGCTGGTCTAGGTTCAGCAACACTATGCGACAATAAAATGAAGTCAGCTGAATATCTAAGTATATCGAATGGCCATCTTATTCCCGCAATGGCATTTTTCTTCCCTGATGGCAATGACATATTCCAGGATCACAAAACCACAATTCATCGCATTAAAAGTGTGAAAGATTAGTTCGAGAAGCACGAAGCACACTTGACCTCATTCGCACAGATGATTGGCCACCACAAAGACCTGACCTCAACCCCATAGGAGATATGTTGGAAGTACTGGAGAAGCAGCTAAGGTTTAATTTCACTCTTCATGCCACAACAAATGCATGCAGTAATTTGTAATAAAGGTGGTCCAACGAAACTATTAAATTGCACAACTTTTTTATTTTAGTCAGGCAGTATATATTTCCCACCAAAGCCGAGCATGTCTTGAGATGGAATACATCCGTCACAAGTCCAGCTCCTCATACAACACAGTTGGACGAGGGAGGAAGCCAAATCTAAATAAATATTTAGCCAAGCAGGCAGGACCCGTCTCCAGCCGGAAAGCTGCAACCGCATGTCCTATTGGGAAATTAGGAATTTTATTAAGAGAAATTCTCCAATCCTTATCCTTAATTTGTTCTTACAGATTAGATATTAATTATTCTCCCAATAGATAAATAAGGTATTATATGGAGATTGGGTTATTTCAGTTTCTTTTTGACCAACAAGTCGACCATCTCATTTCCAAATATGCCACAGTGAGAAGGGAAGCACAATATTCTTGCTGTTCTTCTGTTTTCAGAAGACTAAGACCATGTATCAAAGTCTTATACCTTCAACCTTTAAGTCTTGTACAGCATAAATATAATTTTAAACATTTTGATATCATTTAAAACTACTTTCTCATTGTATTATTAACAATGCAATATCCCATTCATAAATATTCAGCATACAAATCTCTCAAATTCTTTCAAAATAAAACATCGCTCAGGCAGAATTGCCTAATATTAAAATATTTCTATTGTCAAAATCTGGGTTGAGGCTCTATTAACGAAGTTAATTTGCTTAATAAACTTTGCGTGCATTGAAATTCCTTTTATATGCTCCATGAGAGGTAACATATCACAATTTTGAAGTAATTAAATGCTTATAGTGTTCGTAAAACATGAAAAGAAGCCGTGTTTGTTCCGTGTTTTCTCGTCTGCAGCTTTGGAAATATGTTTGTTTACTTAAGCACAAACAAGCAGTTGTTAATGTGTCGGCTAAAAATATCTCACTGCTGAGACATTTACTTCGTTGGTGGTGCAGCGTTTGTATTGAACTTTAGAATAAAATGTTTTCAGGTCCAAGTTTGCTATCAGATGCGTTATTAATAAACACATTTTATTTTATTTTATTTTATTATTATATTATATACCCTGTTAAAGCAGGGTAATATAAAATAACAAAATATTTTTTTTGTATAAGTAACAGTAAAAATTGCATGCAATCCGTGTACATCGACACAACGGGCATGATGCGCACTCTACCCCACCCCCCTTAAACCACAAAATCGAAATACGTCACTTACGAAGATTACATTCTGCGTTAACGGAATAAATAAGTGTTTGTTACTTAAATAATACAAATACAGATGTCATTATATTTAATTACCGACTCCCCTTTTATAAGCACCACTAATAAATAATTAAATAAGCACCCGCCACTTAAATAATACACTCATGCTCCAAATCTGACACTCGCCGCAAAAAATAAATAAATAAAATTAAATTAAATTAAAAACATAAACACATAAAAATCCCGACGGGAGAGAAAGCTTATTAAATATATTTGTTACTAGACAGCGGTAGGAGTCTGATCTCTGTAGAAATAATAAGAATTCGGCTTTTATTGTGAACTCTAAATTGATTGAAAAATTCTA
The DNA here is from genome assembly GCA_951213105.1 of Amaurobius ferox. Lineage (NCBI taxonomy): Eukaryota > Metazoa > Arthropoda > Arachnida > Araneae > Amaurobiidae > Amaurobius > Amaurobius ferox. Next base: position 94,224,577 of record OX578153.1, read on the forward strand.
AGAGTTCGCTCAGTTAAAAATATATAATTATCTAGAAATGGGTTGAAAATATTATTTTCTATGCTGGAGTATTCTATGATATATTTAGCAGCTGCTGTTAAATTATAAACTTTGGATTGCAAGTCAATTTTTTTTAAATCGCAATATAAATATCGGGGAGGTAATAATCGCAATATAAATGACGCACTAAATGAATATGTTGCGTTTAAAATTCACGAAAATTCGTCTATTAATCGTATAGATTCCATCCAATATTTATTTGACAGAAAAATGTTCGATCTTTTCGCTGGGGTCAATTTGAAAAGTACTCAATAATATTTTCGGTCGTTCCAGTGCCATTTGAAGTGAATTCTTTTATGATTATTTTATTTATTTTTAAATGTGGTGATTATATTTTATTATCATTATTATTATTATTATCATCAGCTCCTTAAAGAAGCTTTTAGTAATATTTAAAATATTTGCAAAAGTGGCGTTTAGTGATCAATAGTGATTTTTAGTGATCAATCTGCGTTAGTGAACTTTAGTGATCAATCTGCATTATTTACCGTGATTATACTACTTTCTACCTCCATGGTTTTTCGCATGGAGTTAGAAAGAAGGAGATAAAACTCTTGTAAAAGAAACGCTTGAAAATGCCATAATGCTTTGAGAATTATGTCTAGGTGTCGTTAATATTAGTAAAGTAGTCGCCATTGTTAGTTTACACAACAGAAAGACATAGTATTTAAAATATGCATTTTTGATTATTTTTAAACTAAGGGTTCCCTAGAGTATAATTAACCAGTATTTTTATAGTAGCAGGATAGAGTACAGAATATATGGACATAAAAATAAATTGAAAGGTAAAATAATTTTGAATACGTAGGAATATTCTTTATTGTTTCAGTTCTACATTGCACTGCGCTAATGATTTATTTTTAAGAAATTGACAGTTTAAATACATATTTTAGGCCTTTCGTCATAGAAATACATACGATGCAGAACTACTTAACGTGTCCCAGCGCCACCTGAATGATTGCCTCAAACGATATTGGCAGTTCTTTAATATGGAGTTTTGACTCCTTTTACAGCCATGGTTCTTTGGTTGAAATGAAAAAGGTCTGTAACTATCCTCTGACGTATTAAAATCAGCAGGCAATATGTTTTATATATTTTGGAGGACATATTAACATCACGTAACTATAAAAATATATTATTTTTTTTTTCAATTTCTCGGTACATTTTATGATTTTTAACATTTTATGTGATTTTCAATTCCCTTGTATCTGTTAAAACAAAGAATAATACACCTTCTACAATGCATGCATCAAAAGTTCGAATTTCACAATTCAATCCGTTATTAGATCGTTAGTTACACTCAAATCCATTTCAGCAGGCATTCTAGGTTTATATTTGTTTTAGAAAGTGTTCTTGAAATCTCCAGACGCTAATTAGCCTGTTGAACAAATTTCTTGAGGGAAGGGAAATATATTTCGGGATTGTTTTTGACACTGTCTGTCGTTAGTGTAATTTTTCTCTTGTTCTGACCTGGAAATAGCTTCCCCGCTCTATATTTAGCGATCATATTTGGGCAGTTTTTTTGTTTGACAGTGCATACATACGTTTTGCATAAACTGGATGTATCTGTGAAGATAAAATTTATTGTCCACAGCAGTGATTTTGAAACTTGGAACGATAGTGTACCCCTTTTAAGATTTAATCCCATCGGTGTACCCCCGTCCACTGGTTCTAGGTAAGTGTTTATAATACATGCTTTATTACCTACAGAATGTAGACTAGCACATTGTTTTATTAATATGCAGGGTGGTCATAATTAAAATAGAGGTGTTTAGAGCCCAATAGTGAGAAAAATGTTGGGCCACACTCAACCACATTTGCAGTAAATACTATTTAGACCATGGGGTTTTAATTTTTAAAAGAAAAAATTAGTTCGGATTTTTGCCACCACGGGCCAAAGTGGCGCTGTAAGGTCCATTTTTAGAGGCATAGGAAGTACACAAAGTTCCGTCAATGCTGAGAGGTATCGAACAATACTGGTAAACTTTATTATTCCGCAACTTCTCAACAACTTTAGATGTCTTGAATCTACGATATTTATGCAGTATGGAGCACCCCCCCTCATATTGGATTGCGCGTAAAGGAAGTCCTACAACAGCATTTTACCAACAACCGAATAATTCGTCAAGCGTTTCCTATGAAGTGGACAGTCCTTTCGCCTGATCTAACCCCTTGTAACTTTTGGTTATGGGGGCATGTAAAGCGCTTGGTATACCAAGGGAAAGTGGACAATTTAGCCACTTTGAAGGACCAAATAACAATGCACGTCAAGCAAATCAATGGAGATCTGCTGCATTCTGCAGTAGAGAATACTGTTCAGAGAATGCACTTTTTGGAACATATGCAAGGAAAACTTATTGAATCACACATGTATATAATGCCAATATAAAAATTAATGTCATACGTATGTAAATGTAAGATGCAAATGTAAATATAAAATGTACTAAATGCGTATAAAATGTAAATGTGATGTCCTTTCAAAATGCATGTAAAATGTTAACTTTCTGTACTCCCTATGCCTATTTTAGTCCAAAAATGACCTTACAGCGCCACTTTGTCTCGCGGTGGCAGAAATCTGAACTATTTTTTTCGTTTAAAAATCAATAACCCATGGTCTAAATAGTATTTACTGAAAATTAGTTTAAGTTTGGCCCAACACTATCTGGCTCTAAATACCTCTACTTTAATTATGGCCACCCTGTATTAAACATGTTATAAAAAGAACTGGAGCAACGTACATAAACACAAATAACACAATGTATCATACAGCTGTTTCGAGCTGTTTACAGAGTTTCAAACACTGGATTTCTGTTAAACCATAATTCCACCTTGGCATAGAATCTCGCTGGTGTTTTTTCTAAATTTAATCTTATTCTATTTTATTTTTTATTTAGCTAACAATTTGAGAAATTGCATCTAATTTTAAAAAAATTAAATATATTTTTAAATATTTGCAAAAAATAAATAAATAAATAAAATAAAAAAATGAAAATATACGTCTTGCCAATAAGCACACCCCGAAGATTGTAAATTTTTAAACAGTGCGATTTCTGCAGTAAGACTTTCTAAACTGTTCCCACGTAACCTAATTTACAATATATGTCTCACATAAAACAGGGTATATGCAACCTCTAAAATACAAATTATTGCGACAAAAAAACTATATTTCTATTACTTTCCATTACACAACTCATACTGTTAACAATACATCTCTCTCTCTCTCTCTCTCTCTCTCTCTATATATATATATATATATATATATATATATATATATATATATATATATATATATATATATATATAATATATATATATATTTGAAATGTAATAATAAGAATTATGTAAAAATAAAAAAAATAAAAATACAATTAAAGTAATATTAACATCACCATAGAAGCAAATTCACGTCCATAATGCCGATAAGAGAAAAGAACAGAACCTTCCCAAATTCGATGATTAATCAGAATAAAATTCCTCTTCAGGTCTGAGTATTTAATTCTAATTAACCCAAACAAATGCCTGTTTCAGATTAAGCAATAGTACATTACTATAAATGCTTAAACTCAGACTACAGGCATCAAAAAATGAAAAAATGAAAAAAAGATACATTAAGAAAATTGTATTACCATGCGGCATAAATCATTCCTCTTCTACCACGTGTATATATATATATATATATATATATATAATATATATATATATATATATATATATATATATATATAATATATATATATATATATATATATATATATATATATATATATATATATATATATATATATATATATATATATATATAATATATATATATATATATATATATATAATATATATATATATATATATATATATATAATATATATATATATATATATATATATATATATATAATATATATATATATATATATATATATATATATAATATATATATATATATATATATATATATATATATATATATATATATAATATATATATATATATATATATATATAATATATATATATATATATATATATAATATATATATATATATATATATATAATATATATATATATATATATATATATATATATATATATATATATATATATATATATATATATATATATATATATATATATATATATATATATATATATATATATATATATATATATATATATATATATATATATATATATATATATATATATATATATATATATATATATATATATATATATATATATATATATATATATATATATATATATATATATATATATATATATATATATATATATATATATATATATATATATATATATATATATATATATATATATATATATATATATATATATAATATATATATATATATATATATATATATATATATATATATATATATATATATATATATATATATATATATATATATATATATATATATAATATATATATATATATATATATATATATATATATATATATATATATATATATATATATATATATATATATAATATATATATAATATATATATATATATACGAAATGCAAAACAAAATAAAAAAACATGTCTACAAGAGTCTCGTTGATATGGTACTTTTTGAAACTGTTTTATCTGATGGAACAGATTTTTATAAACAGCGATATGGCATACCTATGGGAGGGGGTTGTTCCTCTATACTCGCTAATATATATTTGAATAAATATGAGGAAGGAACGAATATATTAAATGATATGATTTATATTCGTTACGTGGATGATATTTTATGTGCTTACCCTGATAGTCAATATATATTCGACTTCACCTTTTATCCTCCCAACTTATCTTTAACAGAAACAGCACATACTCAAGATCAAAGCATTAATTTCCTTGATTTGACCTTATACAGAAAATCAAATGGTTTTGTAGGATTCAGACTGTATGATAAAAGAAAAGACTTTACATTTAAAATCAATTACATTATACACTGGAATACATATTTACATCGTAATGTATTCCGAAATATAATATTAAACTATTTGATAAGAAGTAAAAGATTAAACAGCTGTGAAAAAAATCAATATGAATGCGATCATAGTTTCCTGAATGAGGCTAATGCAAAAGGCTTCCCTAAACGTTTTCTTTGTGACGTCATAAGCAAGTTTTACAGTATAACCGTAACGGAATGTTACAGTCTGTATTTATATAAAGGCACACATGAAGTTTGAATAGATAGGAAACTATGGCATTGTCATGGACGTATTGGAAATGAAGAAGCCAGGTGTTTTTATACAAAATGATAAGAGCAGACACTCGGTTATTACTTACGTTTTTCTAATACTTGGTAAATACTTACGTTTAGGTTTTGAAGTATGCACAGGGTCGGTTTGTGTTGTTATCTGTTAGTTGTTTGAAGTATTGGTATACGTGTAGCATTTTTTGGTTGTAATAGGAATTTTGCAATTTCTGTACTGTTTTGCTCTTTTATTTTGTGTTTTAAGTATAGAGTACTTGGTTTTCGCCAGTGTATCAGCTCCCGGGAGTGTCGTCATGACATTAAGCTGCCTTAACCGGGAAGTGGGGGTCACGGTCACAATCCCCCCCCGGCTACTTTTGATACATTGCTGTTCTTATCTTTTATATTTCATTTATATATATATATATATATATATATATATAAATATATCTCATAATATAGTGCTGCCATCTGGTGAACTTTTCTTCACGTTTTAACTGATTTTTGTAGGCAATATGCATTTAGATTTTTAGCACAGTTTGAAATCCTTTTTTGATGTTTTTGAGCTTAAGGGATATATTTCCTCTTCCACAGTCCCCTATGAAAGTTTTTTATGGATTGGTAATCATTTTGTATCTTGATTATGAAATTCGTAAAGTTTATCTTCTTCAGCTGCAGAACTGCATAAGGAGTTAATTTACACATGGCTTCATGTTGTCTATTTTTAGTAATATATATAATCAAGACATATTCCAGACACTTCTTTTAGGTATACTCCAGATATTAACATTTTTATATGTACTTTCATATTGTTTTTATATGTACTTTCAAATTGTTTTTTCCATGCATTTCTCATAAGCAATATTGCTTATACTTTTTTACTAAAATGAATATACAACATGATAATTTAGCGACTGGCAAAATAGAACATAAAAATTCTTGTGTCCGGTATTTGGGTATGAATAGGGCATTCCAAAGATCGACATCCTGTTACCCTAATTTGACTGAAGATGTGATAGACACAATGCGCCCAAGGGATTTTAAATTTCAAACGTGTGGAAACAAAAACTGCAAAACTTGCCCCAATGCGGAACCTTCTCAAATTAACAGTGATAAGAATTTATCTATTTTTTGTAAAGTTTTTAGATGCTTCGATGTTCAGTATGTCAGATGGCATATGTGGGACAGACTAGTACACCTATACATCTAAGAATAAATGTACATCGCAATAACATCAAACATTATGATAAAGATCGACATTCAGAAAATCAATTTGAGTATGAACACTTTTATAAACATGGATTTGATTCAGTAATTATTTCAATTTTGGATATAATTCCTAATTTCTCAAACAGAATTTACTATGAAAAAAAACTAATTTTAAAACACAATACAGCATTTCCTTTTGGATTAAATCAAATAGTTAATAGTCACAATATAGTAAAAAATGATTTATTCAATGCTTCCATTCTAACTCCCACAGTATATTCTTTGATGGAAACTCATTCACACAAAACTACACGCACACAGAGGGGTATACACAAAAACAAACACTCCCTCAACTTAGACTTCACATCTCAAATAAATCATCAATGCACACTTTTTGAAACTAACTATAATTGGAAACATATTAGAAACTGGGTTTTCTCCATCGAAAAACCACATTTAAATAAACTTTTTAATTCACTTATAGATAGATCTCAATAATAAAAAGCACTTCGGACACCTAGTTTTTGACCTATTAGTAACAAGAGCAAGACTTCTAGGTGTACAACTCACACATTCACACAAAAAAGAAAAAACCAACCAATCTTATTGTGTTATTAATTGCACAAATCCTATATTTAATTATTTCAACTTCACACACATTTTTAAAAAATTCCAATCCTTTTTTCCAATTAAAAATGTTAACATAATAAAAGCATATAAACATCCAGTACATTTAGGACGTAAAATATATAACTATAATTTTTTATCAAAACAAATGAATAATTCTGTATCTTGTTTGTACAATGAAACCTGCTATCTTCCCTTTATTGACCCACAACATGGACACATAATCACCGGAAATCTTGATTTAATACAGGAACCTCATCTCAAACAATTTCTAAGCTATGGATCCAAATACAGAATACCTCTTCTTTATAATAAAAAGAAAATAATACAAGCTTTTGACATTGATCTAGACAAATATATATTTAAAATGTCAGGTAAATCCCATTGCCCTTTTGAAGCCTTCAAGAGCTGGAAAGTACAAATCACTAGGCATGTAAAACATTTGATCCAACACTTTCCCATTCTAATATATAAGCATAATTACCAAGAAATCGTTAAAGAACTCAAGTTACTACAACACAAATTTGTAATCACATATGTTGACAAGGCATCCAGTAATTATGCATTTATTTGCACAAAATTTTATTTGGACGAACTTAAATTGCAACTCAGTACCTCTCTTTCCTTAACTCCTTTATGCACTCATATCAATGTTATAAATAAACAAATAATAGCTTACAACAAATTTCTTAAACAAAAATACAATCTCAATTTTCTTTACTTGGTACTCATACCTAAATTCCATAAAACACCTATTTCATTTAGAACAGTCACTATAGGATATAATTCATATACCAATGCAGCTGATAAACAACTTCTAATCATACTCAATCAATTTTATGATTATTTTACTGCACAAAAAACACATATAATCAAAAATAGTATAGAACTAATTAATAAAATAAAACTAATCCCTTACATACATGATGTAAAAACTTTTGACTTCAAAGACCTATTTAGTAATATAGACATTAATGATTTATATAAAGTCATACTACTTTTATATGAACAATTCACTCAGGCAAAAAACATATCATTTCCAAAATTCAAAACCTTATTAAAATTCATTTTGTTCAAACAGTATATAGTTCAAGGAAAATGCATATACAAATTAAATAAAGGAATACCACAGGGAGGTAAATCATCCACCATACTGCCCAACCTTTATCTACATTTTTACGAAAATCAGAGCCCCTTCAACAGTCATATAATGTACAGATATATTGATGATCTTATTATTATTGGAATTACTAATGAGGCCAGTGAATTAAATTTTGATTTCTATCCACCTAATCTACAACTCATTGAAAATGTATATACATCCAACTGGATCAATTTTCTGGACGTTAGATCAATTTTCTAGACGTTCTAGACTACTCAGTGTAAAGGCTCCAAAATTGTTGAACCTACTATTCAAGACATGGGGAAAGGGATTACGCGAAAAAAAATAATTAGTTCCAGAAACACCGATAGGTGGCGCTATACAACAGAAAATATGCTGAAAAGACACAAAATAATCACGGAAAAACAAACACATGCGATATGGAATTTTTCCTTTTTAATTTCTTTTGCTGATATGAAAAAAAAGAAGATAAAAAAGTGAAGAAACTTAAACTGTCATTGTAACTGCAATTTCGCACTGTAAGCACAAAAATTTGCATAAACCCTTGGTTTGCAGCTACTATGTTCTGGGCATAAAACTGGGAAATTTTCATTCTTATCAGCGATGGCTGTCACACGGCCAGAACGCGCTTTGCTTGTGAAGCTGTTTTATGAAAACAAAGGAAATGCTGCAGCTGCACTTCGAGAGTTTCGTCGACTTAATAATTTGCTCAAAGGACCATTACTTCCACAAGCTGCCAGGCGAATGATCGCTCGATTCGAGAAAACTGGACATCTTGGAGTTCAGCCGGGTCGAGGACACAAATCGACTCGTTCAGATGTCGTTGACGATGTTGCCACAGCTATTATTGAACAATCAATGGATAACGTTATAGGCTGTAGTAGTGCACGTGGAGTATTACGACACTTGGGTGTTCCCTAGAGCTCAGTCCGGAACGTACTGAGAAACATATTGCATTTTTTACCTCACAAAATTAGTCACAATCACCACTTGCTGACCATCAACAGGGACAAGCGACTGACCTTTGTATTGACATTCCTGGCTAGAGTTGAAGTGGATGCTTCGTGGCCATGGCAGATTCTATGAAGCGATGAAGCGCATTTCCATCTAAGTGGAACAGTCAACACCCATAACTGTCGCATTTGGGACACGGAAAACCCTCGTACCTTCCAAGAGATTCCACTTCACTCACCGAAAGTTACAGTCTGGTGTGGATTCACAGCCACATTCATTCTCGGATCTTTCTTTTTCGAAGAGGCTACTCCCAATGGCCCTGGGACATGCACAGTGACGGCCAGGAGGTACGAAAACATGCTCGAAAATTTTGTTGTACCCCAACTGCAACAGCACCAATGTCGTGATTCAATTACCTTTATACAAGATGGAGCGAATCCACACATTGGACTCTGTGTACAGCAGTTTCTTCGACAACATTTTACTATTGGTAGAGTAATTAGTCGTGCGTTTCCGACAACCTGGCCATCTCGTTCTCCAGATCTTAATCCCTGTGATTTTTGGCTGTGGGCATACTTAAAAAGTCGTGTTTATCGAGGACGTCTGGTAACCTTGGCAGATTTGAAAGACAATCTCTGCATGTGAGAAGCATCTCAATCGACCGATTACGATCCGCATTTGAACAAGCTGGTATTACATCTTGAAGAAGGGAACCATATTGAGCAGCATTCCCTGCATCGATAAGGCCTTTGTGATATGAATGTTTGGTACATTCGAATAAAATGTGTTACAAATGTGTATTTTGTGTCTTTTCAGCATATTTTCTGTTGTACAGCGCCACCTATCGGTGTTTCTGGAATTAATTTTTTTTCGCGTAATCCCTTTCCCCCTGTCTTGAAAAGTTGGTTCAACAATTTTGGAGCCTTTATACTGAGTAGTTCGATGTTTAGAGAGCTCAGAGTAGGGGTGTTTTAATTCTGACCACCCGGTATATATATAATTTTTACTTTCCCTGCAATACATGGTAATGTATAAGGAAAGTATTGGAATCATGCCGAAAATCGCAACACGAGTTTTCGACGGATCTACACGTTGTGGAACGTCTAGTACTCGAAAAAACTATTTTTAACTTGACGTCTGTGTGTGTGTGTGTGTGTGTGTTTATCTGTGTGTCTGTCTCTCTGTGTGTCTATCTGTGTGTCTTTTTGTCTGTCTGTGGAATGTATGTAACCACTCTAACTCAAAAACAAATGGACCGAATTTCATAAAATTTGGTAGGTAAGTCACTTGTGTAGGACCCTGGTGCTGAGTAGTTTTTGTGATACGATTCGAAATAAAGGAACCCGACTTTTTTTGCGAAATGGCCGCAAAAATTAGCTGTATCCACTCGATCTGAAAAACTAATAGACCGAATTTCACAAAATTTGGTAGATACATCACTTGTGAGTTACCCTGGTGCTGATTAGATTTTGGTACGATTCGAAAAAAAATAACCTGCTTTTTTTCGAAATAGCCCGCAAAAATCGTCAAAATCTGAAATAAAGGAACTACGTATGCTCAAATATATCAATTCAATGTTTGTTTTACATGTAACTTTTGACGATGAAAATATTAAAGATCAACCTCATTACACTAGGACTAGCCATTCTCGAGATATTTTAGTTTTTTCACATTTTTGCTACTTCGGTTTGGAGAATACGTCTAGTTACCGAATGAAAACAAAAGCTGAATTAAAAGTGCAGATTTAGTGCCATTCCATTTAATTATGCGTGTTATTTAGTGCAATTAAACTCAATTTAATGAATTATTAATGAAATAAAGAAAAAATGAATGTGAGTCTGCAGGAAATGTTATGTTCCGCTTACATCAGATTTTTCTTTCCGCCAAAAAGACCTCAAGCATGGATGTTTTCACATCAAAACTGTTGTTTGGTTTAAGTGTATTTTGCCACTTTGTACGCAGCCCCTCCCTAAGAATGAACATACCCTACCCTAAGAATGAACCCCCGTGTTTCCAGACGCATTACGCCTGCTTCGAGGTTACACGCAGATTGTATTCTTGGACTGAGCAGACTATGCCGCCACTGAGTGGATGCTTGTTAACAGATATTACACAACGTTCTGCGCCTGCGCGGCGATTAAAAGGAGCTTATTTAGAGCACACACGTAATTTTGTTCATTTAATTAATAAAATGATTGATAAAAATCAGCGGAGTGCTACTACGCGTTTTAAGAATCAATTTATCCCTGTTTTAAATCCCTGGCAACGCATGGGTATATTTTGTTGTACGAGTATATATTAGTTTTGGGCATATATTAGTTTCTAATATTTTGTTGTTCTTTTAATCCTTAATTTGCTTCAATTCAGACATTTCTGAATTTTACTTCAGAGGGTTTATTGTACAATAATTGTTTCTTGCATTTATACATTTCTTTTTCTATCCAGCCATGAAGAAATCAAAGCAGTTTTAAAAGTTTATAGATGTATATATTAGTCACTTCTTTCTATTAATAACAATAAGAAACAGACATATGTTTCTAAGGCGATTAATGCAAGTATATCTATCAAAGCGGATGAAAAATTATTTTAACAACCCCACCTCTTCCACAGAAACGTTGATAAAGTCAACTCTTCCTAATACCGCTTTCGTTATTAATGATGTAATGATATTCCGGCAATTCTTTTATTCAAATTTTTAAAGAGAATGAATATATTTCTGCAAATGGGCAATTCATTAAAATGTTGCATTTCAAATATTTAAGTTAGATAGATTTATCACCAGTCTTTCTTGCAGAGGGAACAATTTCTATTAATAGCCTCGGTGTGCTTTCTCATAGCAGAATTCATTTTTAGTAATTTTTCATTTTCAAATTTTACAAGAAAACTTTTGAAAAATCGGTATCTTGCTACAGGGTCCACTTTGAAGATAAGAGCTCGCAATTTCGTCCCAGTAGCTCAACGGTAGAGCGTAGGCTGGTCCGTTCGGAGATCTAGGGTTCGATTCCCGGTTGGGACAGCAATGCTCTTTACAATGGCGCCCGAACAAATCAACCCTAAAGGTTAGTGCAAAGATGTCGGAGGTCTGAAAACTCCAGACCGTGCGACTCACATAGTGGGTTTAGAGTAGCTAGCTGCACGGCCGGGAAAAGATACCTCCTGCACTCAGGAGGCACCCAAGGTCTACCATCCCACCAAACGAACATTTATTTAGATCTAAAAAGTTAACAATTGAGGAAAAATATTGTGATTAAACAGACAGTTTTACATTATATTTGAACTTGACATGTACGTCCATTTTTCAAGAATGGGAAAAGGGTTATTGCGAATATAGATGTCGGAGGTCTGAAAGTGACCCTAGTACGATTAGTACGGATTCAGTGGACTCTGGAAGTTTGAGCTCCGATTTCAGAGCGAGAAGATAACAACCACGTAGTATACTAACCTGGGTAAAAATAGTAGTAGAAGGAAACTAACCTGAGGTAAAAATAGCAGGACGTGGTCATTCAGATTGTCAGTTGCCTGCCAATCTGACATCAGAAGGTGGAGAATCCAAAGACCACTTCGACGATAAGAGCTAGCCATTCGGCGGTAGGGCATCGGAGGGCTCAACGGTAGAGCTTCGGATAGCCAGTTCGCAGATCCAGGGTTCAGTTCCCGGTTGGGACAGCAATGCTCTTTACAATGTTTCTAAATGATTACAACTATAGCGTGTAATCCTTCACTTTAAAGAGCTTGAAAAAATCTTTCGTTTGACACAATACTTGGAGTGTAATTTGCGCCAAAAGGGGGCTCATGACGTCATAAACCAAAAAACGCGTAACGTAAACAATTGTATCGTGTGACTACTTTCCCAACAATGATGAAACTATTAAGTATCGTGATCATTAAGCTATAAAAAAGCCCTATCATACATAATTATGCCAAGTTATGTCCCATGCTACCATGTTATATATATATATATATAATTTCGAATAAATTTGGAGGTTTTCACTCGAATTTAAAGAAAATTCTCTCTTGTTCTAGATTTTTAATAAGAAAGCAAGAAATATAGTTTCGTGAAAATCCATTAATATTTGTGGACGCTGTCGTGTCTACAAGAAATCGACCACAGTCATACAGACAGACGTACATCACTTCACAAATAATCAAAATGTGTTCAGGAGATCCTAAAAGATATAGTGATATCAAATTCCCAAATTCGAAAATTTTCGCGAAAACCATACTTTTCTCTTTTCTATATTACATAGTATGAGAAAATAAAAATAATCTGATGCAGGTAGCACATGACTTTACCTACATGATGCAATGAATTTACTTCTTTCACAGTGAAAAAAGATGTGTAAGATTTACGCCTCAGTATTTTTGATGCCGAATTTTACATTTGGCGCTATTCCGAAACTGTAACATGTGAAACTATTTCAAAATGCCCGATTGATTTATACTTCAAGCAACTTTAACTTGATAATTATCAATATTGCAATGTGATGATAATTTTGCACGTGAGTATAAATAAGTCATTCTATTGGGAAAGATAAGTTGGAAAAACCCCAAATATCAATTTAAATGGTATTATTTCAATACCGAAAACGTAGGCCTTTTGCTCTATTTTTTCATTGTGAAAGAATTAAAAGTCATTGCATTATTTAAGAAAATCAATCTGCTGCCCACATCAAAATTCTTTTCATATACAGAGTACTAATTATTGAGCAAAACTCTTTGAGAATCGAAATATTTAAATGTGTCACTTCCCCAAGGCGGAGGTTTCAAGCTTTGAAGTATTTTATGCCTTAGCTTAAAAGACCTGCAGTTTTATCGTTAAAATACGAAGGAAATATGCATTAGAAACACAATTGCTACAAGGGATATCAAAACCACCGTGTATGCATAAATTCCTGTCAAATAACTGCAATCCATGCATTTTATTTAAATTGCTCGCATAGTATTTAAATTTGTATGTTTTGATAATTGTTTCAAAATGAGATGCTGCGAAAATTCATTTGGTGCGAATTATTATTTCATTTATGAGCAAGATACTTAATAATAACAAGAAAGATCAATCATGCATAAAGCATTGGCATTTAACATTTTTTATGGTGTTGATTTTTAATTTATTTTTTTTAATTCATTTGAAAGCTTCCAAATACAAGCAATTGATTGCGTTTAAAATCAATAGAGTTTCAGTATTCATTGATTGTAATAATCGGTCTAATTTTCAGCACTTCACTTTTGATGAGTTATAGCGTCCACGAACACACACACACGCACACACACACACACACGCACACACACACACACACGCACACACACACACACTAACATACACACACACTAACATACACACACTAACATACACACACTCTAACATACATGCACACACTAACATACACACACACACTAACATACATACACACTAACATACACACATTAACATGCACATACTAACATACGCACACATACTAACATACACACACACATATTAACATACACATACACATACACACACGCACGCACACACACTAACACACTAACATAAACACATACACACACAAGCATTACCTCAAAAACGTTTTATTCGAGTTCATGAATGCCTAAAGCGTGCTCTTCCGTCCAGAACTCGAATTCAAGATTTCGAATCCGTCATAATATTTTTTCTATACATTATACTAAGTAAGCAAGAAAAGAGAAAAGTGTATTTTATAAAAAAATACTTTATTCTGCTTTTTGTCATAAAATTAAAACCTATAGGGTTCACAATAGATAAAAAAGGATAAAATATTTTGCCAGTCACTCACTCATTGGGTAGAGCTTCTAGATCGAGCTTCCATTGCGCATAAGAAAACATGCTTGGCGGCCGATTTTTCCCAGATTATTTATCGAGTACTTTTATGTCATTGCAAGTTGCAGAGTCCACTTCAACGACAAGAGCATACAATTTCGACCCAGTAGCTCAACGATAGAGGATTGACGGGCTAGTTCGAAGATCCAAGGTTCAATTTCCAGTTGGGACATCTTGGTTTTTCACAATGGCGTCAGAACAAATCAACCCTGTAGGATAGTAGTGCAAAGATGGCGGAGGTCTGAGAGTGACCTTAGTATGACTAGTAAGAATTCAGTGGACTCTGGAAGATGGAGCGCCGATATCAAATTCAGAGGACCACGCAGGAATAGTATTCTGAGTAAAAATAGTAGTAGCAGGAGGCTAACCTGAGGTAAAAGTAGCAAGTGGTGGTTAATCAGATTGTCAGTGTCCCGCCAATCTGACATTAGAGGGTGGAGAATGCAGAGGCTACTTTGATGAGAAGAGCTTGCAATTTCGTCCCAGTAGCTCAACGGTAGAGCATCGGCTGGCCAGTTCGAAGATTAGAGGTTCGATTCCCTGCTGGGGAAGCAAGGTCCTATACAAAGTGCATGAGGATCCATTTGATCGTCAAAATGCAAGGGAAGTCACGGAAACAGTTACGTACTACACACCCAGTTACATATATACTACCAATTAGTACTCTTTAAATGTACTATAAAGTCGAACGCCATCTGGCCCAAAATTTAAATGTATTTTCATTTAATTAACAACTAAAACGAATTAGCAAATACATGGAAAGCTCACGTTATCAAAAAAGAATAAAATAATAACAAAATAAAGTATGCTAAAACTAACTGAGCTTTTCTGCATATAGTGTGCTAATTAACTAATAAACTTCAGTTAAAAATAATGAAGGGATTTCAAATGCATTCCCCATTTCCCCCTCGAAGGTAAATATTTTTAGAATTTGATTTTACATCCGCAGTTCAAAAAGGAGTTGCATTTTTAGAGTAATCAGGACTACATGCACTTGGAATTAAAGATAAGGGAATTGGACAATTGAACTATTACTACTACTGAAAAAAATCTGATGTGGGCAACACATGACTTTCCTTATATAATGAAATGAATTTACTACTTTTACAGTAAAATAAATAGGTTTTTCTTCTAGTAGATACTAATATCCTTTCCAAGATATTGATATTTTCGACAATTAGTCGTCATTTTCATTGATTTAGCGTCATTTTTATCCATTTGGCGAGATTTTCGTTAATTGGGCAACATTTCAAAAAGTCGCCAAGTTGGCGACATTCCGCCAATTTCGTCGCCAAAATCTCGCCAAGCGTTATGGATGAAGAAATAAGTTGTTCTTACAGCAGATAGATTGGTGTTCAAATGCAAAAGTATTACTCAAAGTATCTTTTTTCATGAATGGAACGAGCTAGATCCACGAGAATGATGTCACCCAATTTATCGCATGATATTATATATGAAAAGTGAACATGTTTCTCAATAGGAAATTTTTTTTTTCTATTTTATATGACTTTTTGATAATTTTTTTGAAAAATGTGCAATATCTCGAGAACGGTTCATGTTAGCGTTCTAAAATTTATGTCAATGGTTTTCTAATGAAAAATTACATAAGAAATGTCTATTTGCGTAACTTTAATATTGGTTTTGATTTTTTGACGATTTTTTCAAAATTTCATTCGAAAATTTAGGAGGTTCTGAACATTCGATTGCGTATAAAAACAATAGGCTTCCAGTGTTTACAGATTGTGATTTTTGTACCAAATTTGGTTCGAATCGGTCCATTCGTTCGTCAGTTATCGTCTCCACAGACCCACTGACACACACACACACATACTTTCACACACACACACACATACACACACACACATACACACACACAGACATCACTTCAAAAATGTGTGATTCGTGATCAGGGATGCTTGAAACGTGCTCTCCCGTCGAAAACTCGAATTCGAATTTTCGACCCCGTCATAATACTTTCCTTATACATTATGTATATAAGGAAAGTAACAATGGTTGCAACGAACATCAATTTTGAAGTATAAGAGAAAATCTATGTCCCATGACTTTATGCGCAAATAAGTGTAAAGACGGGGTTCTTAAGGAAGTCCATAGGTACCCCCAATAACTGTGTAAGAGAAAGTCCGTGACTGTACGCGTGTGGTCTGTCTATAGCAAAGTCACCAGTCCGAATCGAATTAAAATGATTGCAGCATCCCTAGCGGATGCATTAAAAGGTTATTGCAGCGTATTTGGCAACAAAGCAAAATAGACGAAAAAAGCCAATTGCATAATTGTAGAGCATTGTTGAGGAATGAGTGGGAATGAATCGGCACCAGAAACGAACAAAACGCAAATATGGAAAGCGATAAATATCTGCCAAAAAGTTGTATCATCAGAGCCTGAACAGTTGTAACACGGTAACGCCTGCAAACCTGCAATGCTTGTCAAAGAATGCGGTCATTTTCTGTCTCGAATTCAAATGTGCATTATTGCTGATGAAGGCGATTTTTGAATAAGCTATGAATTAATAAGTTAAATGCACTTTGCGCGAAGGATAAGGAAAACTAGAGCAACGTAAATAAGCACAAATAACACAATAATGCAGCATGCATCTGTTTCGAGGATACGCTGCTGGATCCCCTTCATCAGTGCTAGATAATCAACATACCCAAAGTTCAGAGCAGTAATGGGCTCAAAAGGAAAAAGCAGAGAGGAATATATTCCCAACACCTGGAGTAAGAGATCGCCAATCAGAAAGCAGCGTAAAGAACAGCCCAGCCAATTCGACGTTTATCTTCTTCCTTTTACCCTGCTTCTTCCTTTTCAGTTTAAGTGTCCATTCATATTCAAGACAATGCTCTACCAATTAGAAATGTCTCCTATAACAGTTGAAATTTCTATTCATCTTCAAGACAGGGCTCTACCAATTTGAAACTCCTCCTATAACAGATTAATACGTAAATGCCTTCTTTAACAATTTTAATATCTATTGATATTCATAAGACAATGCTCTAGGAATTTGACGTTACTTTTATTTGTCTATCTCACTTTATGTTGTTTACAAATGCCGGTCGTTTGGCCGCTAAACCAATAGACAGCGTGCTCTCCAGTATTTATCAATGATTGAGTTAAAAGTCTGTAGTGCAGGGTACTCGTCCAAATAGTCTCCGAATATGGGATGCCCTAGGTCACATAAAAATGCATTCTGGGGAAGCAGCAAGTCCAATTCGATGTAGATGAGCCCTGAAACAGTCATGGCCAGTTAGAAGGTAGAACCAGAAAACTGCTTCTCGTCAAGGAGCCACTGCAATGACTGAAATATTCTTGCAGAGTACCCTCCATGATTTTCTATTAGATGCCTCCAGAGGTTCTGCCTTAATTTCTTTTTTGTGTAGCATTGCAATATACAGTGTTGTGCTGAATGAAAAGTTATAGGCTTTGAGAATCTCTGCTCGACTATAGCACAATTTTGGCCGAATGTCCGCTTTTTCATTTCCTGGTATTCCACAATGCGCAGGCACCCACTGTGAAGTGATTCTGTGCACTAAAAAATGATTCTGTGCTCTAGATCTTTTAAAAGCCCCCTGATCTCTTAAATCTGGTACCTTGTTTCTTTGGTTGCCAGAAATTGTTTGGGGTATCGAACTAGAGTCCGAGAGGATAACACTCTATTGAATGAAAAAGGACGAAGTGCGAGTTGTTGCAATACCACATAAATTGCTTCGATCTCCCCGTCAAAGTGCATTGTAGAAACTCCAACTGGTAAGTAAAAATCAAACAGTGTGCAAGAGACCCCAGCTCCGGCACCCCCAAGTTCTGTCAAGTAAAGATCCATTAGTATAAACATGCAACCATTTGTCTTGTGGAAATCGTGAATCTATTGTATCCAATGCAATAACCCGAATTTCTTCAGGAATCATTTTCCTTTTGTTCACCTTCGTCTCAAGATCCAGTCGGAAGTCAATGTCCAGGTATTCTAATGGATACACTGGTGGCAGAAAAATGTCAACCTTAAAGTCAATATCTAGGTATTGGCAGATTCTATTAACTGACTGTATGAAACCAGCTTCAGTTTTTAGATCTCTGGGAGTAGAACAATCGTAACTTCTTCAATAATCATTGTTTGGCAATCTAATTAACTTTTGGTAGAGGGTTAGAGCATTTTTCTGAATTATTTTTGTTATAGTCTGGGTCTCGGTTAGTAACTGCATAGCCAAAATAGGTGTAGTTTTAACAATTCCAGTTATGACCCACAAAGCCTGATTTTGAAAGTTTTCCAATGGCTTTACAACACTTTCTGATGCTGAAACCAAAATATCACAACAATAACTCAAAACCGGATGTATATAAAGTTTATAATTGGTATTAAGAGTTCTTCTATTGCATCCCTATTTCACACTTGCTAACTTACAAGTATTAAGAATAGGGAGTTGTCTTTCTGCTCTGCATTTCAAATGTTCCACATGATTTCGCCAACTTAGTTTATTGTCCAGCAAACAACCCAGATAGATCGATGAGTTCTTCTGCTGTAAGTTCACACCTTGGAAGTGCAATCTTGAAACAAAAGGCTGTCTGTTTAATGCAAAAATCTGGCTAGTAGTTTTGTTATGATTCACGATTTTCCTATTTTCTCTGCACCAGCCATTCAAACTTTTAAGTGAGTGGTTAAGTGTTTCCTATCTCGCTTTATTATTTAGTTCGATTTCATAACTTTATAAATTCTTCGCTAGAGGGCGTTGTAATTACGTTTATTCGACCAGTGACGGTTCAATATAAAAAAAACCAATGTGTACACGCATAGTACTTTCCATACAAATTTACTGGGAATGCTTAACCTTTTGACTACGGGTGGGACAGTGTAAATCCCAAACGAAGAACCTCTCAAAAAGACAGATACCTGACATACCCTATCCCAAACAGTTCAATTCCCCTTTGCAGCCATTGGCGTCGTTGGACGTCAATTGAAGTGATAGAAAGCACATGCTTCGCGATAGGATAGAGACTTCACATTTGGTGTACTGGTAGTCAGTTTGAAAGGAAAAAAGCGTGCAATTTCAGATTTCCAATATTTGCTACTTTAAGGGGTGCCGCACACCAATATGTTCTCTTTTCCGAATAAATGATACACGCTTCCTTTTAAATGTGACAGAGGCTAGATATTTGGTATATGGGCCAATCATCTGATAAAAAACCCAGGATGAACAGAGTTTTTAAAGAACGTTCGTTTATGGGTGTGCTCCACAAAAAAGCTTTCAAAGGGGGAAATGTAAAATAACAGGCTTCGGGATGAGATAAAGACTTTAATTTGGTATACGGTTAGAGATAGTTCGAAAGGAAGAAGTACGCAATTTAAGTTTTCTAATATTTTCTTCTTTGGGAGGTTCTGCACACAAAAATATTTGATTTGCCGAATAAATGAGAAACGCAAATTATTGAAAAATTTACATTATTTGGGGGTTGCTTATTGTGCAACCGTTGATTTGCAACGGGTATTCGGCTAGTATATACTAATTGCCAAGTGTTCGTCTCTCTGTCCGTCTGTCTGTCACGCTTTTTAGGCACTCCCCGAATAGATAGAGACTTGCAATTTTGTACACGGGTCGATCGTTTGATAAAACCTCCTGGAAAAATCTAATTTTTCAAAATATTCTTTAGAGGGGGGTGCTCTACACCAAAACGTTCGATAAGTGAAATGATAGAACAGCATGTTTTTTGATAAGATAGAGACTTCAAATTTGGTGCATGGGTAAAATCGTTTGAAAGGAAGAAAGTGCGCAATTTCAGATTTCCAATATTTTTTACTTAAGGGGTGCCGCACACCAAAATGTTCGAATTGCCGAATAAATGAGAAATGGCTCCTCTAAAATTTGATAGAGGCTTGAAATTTGGTATAAGCACTAATCATTTGATGAAAACCCCCGAGATGAATTTAGTTTTTCAAAAATGTTCTTTTAAGGAGGGTGCTCCAGAGGAAAACGTTCGAAAGGCGAATTGATAGAAAAACATGTTTCGGGATGAGATAGAGATTTCAAATTTAGTGTACGGGTGGATAGTTTGGAAGGAAGAAAGTGTACATTTTTAGTTTTCCAATATTTTCTACTTTAGGGGTCCCGCACACAAAAATGTTCAATTTTCGGAATAAAGGAGAAACGCCCCGTTTAAAACGAGATAGAGGCTTGATATTTGGTGTATAAGCAAATCCTCTGATGGAAAACCCAAGAAGAATGGAGATTTTCAAAAATGCATATTTAAGGAGGTAGGTACTCCACAGAAAAACATTCGGGCGCGGTAGCCCAGTGGTTAGAAAGCGGGAATTGCACTCGGTAGCAGGGCCGGAATAACCACGGGGCCAACCGGACCATGGCCCGGGGCCCCCGACTCTGGGGGGGCCCCAAGTGGCATGAAATTTATATTATATATAAATTAAAAATATAATATAAATATAATATTTTATGAATTAAATTTCGACGGTATAAACGTGTAGCTTTTCTTCCAAAATAAAAATTTATCTTATACATTTTTCAGAATTAACTTTCGAAACACACTTTACAGTTAATAAAGTGTAGAAAAAATTTAGTGAATAACACAAATAGTGGGAATGAAAGATGTCAGTTAGCAACGAGGTTTAATAAAGAAACATTAAATTTGAAAACTTATTTTCTTCTTTTGGTCGAGCAAGCTGCCAGAGCCAGACCTAACGAAAGAAAGTGACGGCAACTGCAAATTAATTTATGATTCAAAGTAAATCCAACAGGAAAATTATCCAAGAAAAATTATCAGAGAAATTATCCAAGTGGAGCACAAAAAAGAAAAAAAGAAAAATCAACGCAATCAGCGACAAAACAGATTCCCAAGCTGACGTCTTTTTTTCAAACAACCAATCCTGAAGACAGAAGTGATAGAAATGAGTGTACTTTCTTACCATCTGCATCGTCCGTATCAACTGTGACTGGAGGGATGCTAAGCACCTCATCATTTACACTGGATGAAAGTAGGCACGGTTTATTAGTGTCACATGGACATGCTGAAGATACCCTCCATACCGACCAACATGTTGCATTAATTGAAAGAGATGTGTTAGTTAGTGCTGAAACATCAAATGCTGAGGAAGATGTTGTGGTCTTCGATACTCAATCCGTTGTAAGTGACTCAAAACAGGACGTAGGAAACCAAGAGCATCACGAACTAAGTACAGATCCTGCATTATGGGCGGTGTCTAACAGAAGTAAAAATCTGATGTGGGCAGCACATGACTTTCCCTGCAGATTTATATTCACGTTCTCTTTATTTTTATTACATTTCATTCACTTTTAATTCAATATTCGTTCTCATTTGATAACTGGACTTCTTTTCAAAGGTGGCGTAGAGAAAATACGAAAAAACTAAAATATCTCGAGAACGGCTAGTCCTAGTGTAATGGAGTTGGTCTTATTCTTTTCTTCATTAAAAATTAGGTATTAAACAAGCATTTGATGGATATATTTGAGCATATGTAGTTTTTTATTTTGGATTTTGCCATTTTGCAAAAAAAGGCAGGTTATTTTTTCCAAATCATACCAAAATCTAATCAGCACCAAAGAGTCCCACAAGTGACTTACCTACCGAATTTTGTGGAATTCGGTCCATTAGTCTTTTAGCTAGAGTGGATACAAGCTTTTGCGGGCCATTTAGCAAAAATAGGCGGGTTTTTTATCCCGAATCTTACTCAAAACTATTCAGCACCAGACTCGCCTACAAGTGACTTACCTACCAAATTTTGTGAAATTCGGTCCATTAGTTTTTTAGTTACAGTGGATACAAAATCTGCACAGACAGACAGACAGACAGACACACAGACAGACACACAGACACACACACAGACGTCACGCTAAAAATGGTTTTTTCGTATTCTAGAGGTCTCGAAACGTGTAGATCCGTCGAAAACTCGAGTTGTGATTTTCGGTATGATTCCAATACTTTCCCTATACATTACCATGTATTGCAGGGAAAGTAAAAACGAACTTCAAGAGTACTGGATTAGAAAGGGTCCGTCGCACTGCCAAAATGTGGACTCGGATTTCAGGGCATCCGAACGTGCATATGAGTGCACTGAAGCAGGCAAGAAGGTTATGAGAACACGTAAATTTCTTCCTTCGTTCTTTTACCGTAAACTCCCAAATAGAGAAGAAACTAAGCGTGATTGGCTTCCCTATTCACCATCCAAAGGTGAAGTGTTCTGCTTCGTTTGCATGTTGTTCTGTCCTAAACAGACGTGTACTGGAACATTCTGCTGTGGGGGTTGCAGTGACATGCTTCACGTAAACATGCTTCACGATCCCTCTCAGGCCATGAAACGAGCATCGAACATAGAAAAAATCTGTTTACGTACATGAGGCGATGCAGAGAACAAGGACGAATAGACACAGAACTTGAAATCCATATGAACAAAGAAAGAGATTATTGGAGAGAAATATTGCGAAGAGTGGTCGAAGTCATAAAATAAAATGGGAATTACATGGGAACCTTGGAATTAGTTAGCAAATTTGACCCGTTCTTACATAAGCATATTAAAAAATACGGAGTGGCAGGAAAGGGTAACGTGTCCTATCTTTCGTCAACAATTTGTGATGAGTTCTTTAACGTCATGGGTCAGAAGTTGTTAGCAGCAATTGTGGATGAAGTGAAATAAGCAAAGTACTATTTGATATCTGTGGACTCTACACCTGATTATCTCGCATAGATCAACAGACTTTCATAATTAGATATGTAAGAAGTGACGTTTCTGTAGAAAGGTTTTTAAAGTTCATACCAATTTATGGACATAGTGCTGAAAATCTTTTCAATGAAGTTACTGGACTTCTGAAGGAAAACCAAATTTCCCTGTCTAACTGCAGAGGTCGATCTTACTATAACGCGGCTAACATGAGCGGCTGGTAGAATGGACTTCAGGCCAGAATCAAGGTGGAAAACCCTTTGGCATTATTCATACCATGTGCAGCTCACACCTTGAATCTTGTGGGTGTCAGAGCAGCTGAAAGCTGCAGAGAAGTTGCTGCATTTTTTGACTTCGTACAGAATCTGTACGCCTTTTTTAATTCCTCAACGCATCGATGGGGAATTCTCTCATCCATGTTAGGTTCAAAAAAGAAAATTCTGAAAAATTTATCTGATACCCGGTGGTCTGCTAGAGCAGATGCAGTCATAGCCTTGAAAGAGAGCTACCCAGCTATTGAGGCAACATTAAATTCCATGTTATCAGACTTGTTTGAATCATCTGAAGCGAGATTGAAAGCTGTAGGCTTAAAACAGTATATGGAGAGATTTGAGACACTCTTCCTCACATACTTTTGGTGTGATTTATTGAAAAGAATTAAGAAAGTCAATACTTCTCTGAAAAATCAACTGTAACATTGCATGTCGCCGTGCAACTCCTAGAATCTCTCACATTGTATATTCAGGAGAAGAGGGAAAGCTATGATTGGTATGAAGCCTTGGCCACATCAAAAAAAGAGCCTAATTACCAGGATTCCACAATTCGAACAAAAAAACGAAGTTCTAGATTGACATTTTATGATAACGAAGGTACCCCAGATGTTGTTTTATCTAGTAAAGAAAAGATGAAGATTGAAACTTTCCTTCCTGTGGTAGACAGTTTAATCAATAACTTGGATGCTCGATCTAAAGCTTACCGAAACATCTTTGAGATTTTTGGATTCTTTGAGGATCTGCTTCTTAGAGAAGAATCTCTTAGAGGAAGAATCTGTAAGAAAGCATAGTGAATGTTTTGCAAAAATATACAAAGATGATGTTGATGGAAGAGAACTTGCAGAAGAATACATCCATATCAAAGTATACATTAATGCAAATTATCCTGAGACAGCAGTGCTCTTTATGCACATCTCTACTGATGACGAAGAAGAGGAGAGTGATGAAGTCGATGGTGGAGAAACAGGTTCCAGATCCATCGAGTTCCAGATGAGATACATACAGGAGAAAAGAAGGAGACTGAACCTACAAAACCTTTACAGCTATATGCATGAAAGTGGAATTTCATCTGCTTTCCCTAACATGGAAATAGGGTTGCGAATATATAGTTGCATGATGGTTTCCAATGCAAGTGGTGAGCGTTCATTTTCGAAGTTAAAAATTATAAAATCCGAGAAATGCAGTGTGATGAAGCAGGAGAAATTAAACTACCTAAGCATTTTAAGCATTGAAAACGAGTTACTTAAAGTAATGGACTTTAACGATATAATTGATGATTTTGCTACTAAAAAGTCAAGAAAAAAGATTGTGTAAGCCAAAATGTGTCTTGAGTCTTCTTGTAACTTGGT
This sequence comes from Amaurobius ferox, assembly GCA_951213105.1. NCBI lineage: Eukaryota > Metazoa > Arthropoda > Arachnida > Araneae > Amaurobiidae > Amaurobius > Amaurobius ferox. The sequence goes on from OX578153.1 coordinate 94,249,915, forward strand.
TTTCAACAAATTGTTATGTCATAGTCCCATTTTTATATTTTAATATCCTCCCTTATATGTTGTAAAGAATGTAAACATTTGATGTCAAAAACAAATGTAATATTCGTTGGAATCATCCAACTGGTGATTATTAAAACAATTTTAGCCATTTGTACATATTTAAGTATGCGTTTTACAAGTTAGTACTATTACTGTACGTATATTATTGCGAAGAAAGAAATTTGCAAAATTTACAGTGAACAGGGGCCCTCACTCTAAATTCTGGCCCGGGGCCACAGATATGCTTAATCCGGGTCTGCTCGGTAGGCCTGGGTTCGATTCCCGCCACTACCAAAATTGTCGCCGTGTTCACGCCGAGTACGGTCACGTTAAACATGTGGGTCCGTAAGTCCTTCCGAGAGGTTGGTGGTAGGGGAAGGAAGTACGGTCCCCGTGGATGCCTCCCCCACTGGGTTCCGGTCTAAATTGGATGGCACTTCCCGGCCGTCCAAACAATTACCTTACACATTTCTGGTAGGTCGGACGGTCTGGGTCTCAACAACAACAATAGAAAAACATTCGAAAGATGAAATGATAGAAAAAGCATGCTTTGCGATGAGTTAGAGACTTCAAATTTGGTGTACGGATAAATAGTTGGAAAAGAAGAAAGTGTACAATATCAGTTTTCCAACATTTGCTATTCTAGGGGGTGACTCTCACTAAAATAATCGATTTGCCGAACAAATGATAAACGCCCCCTTTACAATGTGATAGAGGCTTGAAATTTAGTATATAGGCTAATCATTTGATAAAAAAAAACCAAGATGAATACGGTTTTTAAAAAATGTTCATTTAAGGGGCTTCTATACAGAAAAACGTTCGAAAGGTGAAATGATAAAAAAAACATGCTTCGCGATAGAGACTTCAAGTTTTGTGTACCGGTAGATAGTTTGAAAGGAAGAACGTGAAAATTTTCAGATTTCCAATATTTTCTACTTTAAGGTATGCCGGGCACCAATATGTTCGATTTTGTGAATAAATAAAACACTCTTCCTTTTAAATATGATAGAAGCTTGGTATTTGGTATATAGGCTATTCATCTGATAAGAAACCCAAGATGAACAGAGTTTTTCAAAAATGCTCATTTATAGGTGTGCTCCAACAAAAACGTTCCAAAGGGGAAATAATAAAATAGCATACTTTGGGATGAGATAGAGACTTTAATTTGGTGTACGGATAGATAGTTCGAAAGGAAGGAGGGCGCAATTTAAATTTTCCAATATTTGCTACTTTAGGGTGTGCCGCACACCGATATGTTCGATTTTCCGATTAAATCGGACACGCTTCGTTTTAAATGTGATAGAGGCTTGATATTTGGCATGTGGACCAATAATCTGATAAAAAACCCAAGACGAACAGAGTTTTTCATAAATGTTCTTTTATGGGTGTGTTCTACATAAATACGTTCAAAAGGGGAAATTATAAAATAGTATGATTCGGGATGAGATAAAGACTTTAATTTGGTGTACGGGTAGATAGTTCGAAAGGAAGGAGTGTGGAATTTAAGTTTTCCAATATTTTCTTCTTTAGGGGTTCTGCACACTAAAATATTCGATTTCCCGAAAAAATGTGAAATGCGAATTATTCAAACAATGACGTTATTCGGGGTTGCCTACTGTTTATTGTTGGACTGCTGATTTCAACGGGTATTCGGCTAGTAATCTTCTAATCTAATAAAATATAAATGATTACTTCCGTCCGTCCCTGTAACGCTTGGCGAGAAATTTGGCGGACTTTTTTTTAATGTTGCGAAATTGATGAAAATGTTGTCGAATCGCTAAAAATGTTGCCAAATTGATAAAATTGTCCCCAAATTGACAAAAATATTGCCAAATTCATAAAAGTGATGCCAAATTCATTAAATTAATTTTGTTTTGAAAGGAGTTAGTATTAAAATGATGTTTCGGTAGCTTTTGACTGTCAATCCATCCTACTTGACAACAAATTTGGCGACCTTTTTAAATATGGCCAAATTGCTCAAATATCGCCAAATTAAGAAAATATCGCCAAATCGGTAAACTGATGCCAATTTGGTTGACCAACTTGGTTACAACCAACTGTTGTCAACTTGGTAAAAGTGACACTAAATCAATGAAATTAATTGCGTTTTGAAAGATGATAGTTTGTAATGATGTTTTCGGTAGCGTTTGTCTCTTAGTCCAACTGTCCCACTTTTTGACAAATTTAGTTACTTTTTAAAATGATACTAAATTAATGAAAATGGCTCCTAATTTACGAAAATTCAATATTTTGCAAAATGTTCAACTTCCTTGATAATCCCTATCGCTTTATGGGAATTGAATAATAGTTTTTGCAAATGTGTTTACAAACGGGACCAGGATGCTTTTTTCTTCAAATCTGATAATAATTGAAAATAATTTTGTATAGCTAGAACAGAGATTCCTACTCATCTTTTTAGGAGAATTAAATTAAATATTGTAATAAAATGCTTAGAATAACAATGGCATTTAAAGTTTTAAAGGAATATGCACATTATACACATATGTACATAATTGAAGTTTTAATTTCTTTATATTATATATTCTGCGCGAAGAACGGAAATACTGCTAATATAAAATAAATCTGCATTTGTGTCATTAGATCAATTTAAACATTGCTCGAGTGAACCTCTGATTATTCGTTCGAATCCGATAACATCCGATCAGAAAATCGAATTCAGTTTACTTTAATGAGCAAATAAAGTGTATTACCAATCGTATTAACTGTATAAATATTCAGACGCGTTAACGGAAGATGATAAAATAATAACGAAATTACCCAATTACCGAAACCTAACTATGTGCTTTTTCATGTTTCGAGTACTAATTATTGATCTAACTTCTCTTTAACAATGCATTTATTTAACATCGTTATTCCTAAGATTGGGATTTCTAGGTTTCTTTTTCGCCGCAGTTTAGAAGGATTGTATTTTTTGGTCATTAATAGGGAATTAAATATGCAGTTTGAGAAATTGTTGCAAAGGATATCAATACTGACTGCATAAATTTCTGTTAAAAAGAACTACAAATCATGCATTTTATTACTTTCTCTACATATACAGGGTGTACCAAAAAAATTGAAACGCGCTTTAATTCTTTACCTGTTGGAGATAAGTGGGGAATGTAAATTGCAGAAATGCTGAAAGTAAGGAAAGAAATAAGGCTACGTTAATGAAATAGTCCTTCCATTCATTTTCAAAAAGTTGCACTTTTTAAATTTTTATACGACCCCCTTAGACAAATTTCGTCAATCAGATTTTTTTTTATTTTTAATGAAACAAGATCATTAAAAAAACCGCATATCTGTATCTTTAAAATCAACTGAATTATGATAAAAGAAAACATCTGACTTATGCCACTTTTCTGTACCATATGAAAGGCTGTTTCATCAGTGAAAATAGGGATCATATACAAATTAACAATGGAAATTGTTTAGATCAGAAATACGTTAATATGTGTCAAAATATTGTTGTCACAAATACATATAAAAAAGCATTACACAGACAGAGATCTTATAAAGCAGTGGTACTTACTACGCGGTTGAATATCCTATGCATTATCATCCAGTTTTATCTTTTTTGCGATATGTCTCAAATTTACATTTCTAATTTGACATAAGGTCCCTATTCACAATTTCCAATTTTCAATTAAATATAACTCCCTCGATTTTAAAGATACAGATATGCGGGTTTTTTTAATGATCTTGTTGCATTAAAAATAAAAATTTTCTGATTGACCCAATTTATCTAAGGGGGTCGTATAAAAATTTAAAAAGTGTAACTTTTTGAAAATTAATGGGAAGACTATTTCGTTAACGTAGTCTTATTTCCTTCCTTACTTTCAACATTTTTGCAAGTTACATTGCCCATTTATCTCCAACAGGTAAAGAATTAAAGCGCGTTTCAATCTTTTGGGGCACCCTGCATAGTATAATTTATAGGGATAGCATTGCAACCGAGTCGAAAATTCGATTTCGAGTTTTCATCGGAGGAATACGCTTCAAGCATTCCTTAACTCTAATCAATCGTTTATGAGGTGATATCTACGTGTGTATATGTGTTGTTGTTGTTGAGACCCAGACCGTCCGACCTACCAGAAAGGTGTAAGGTAACTGTATGGACGGCCGGGAAGTGCCACCCAATTTAGACCGGAACCCAGTGGGGGAGGCATCCACAGGGACCGTACCCTCCTTCCCCTACCCCCAACCTCTCGGAAGGGTGTGTGTATGTGTGTCTATATACACTGTAAAACATTTTCAATCATATTACTGAAAGTTTCGAGGAATCAGCTGTCCATAATGGGAAGTAACATTCCAAATAGTTATGATAATATATATATATATATATATATATATATATATATATATATATATATATATATATATATATATATATATATATATATATATGTGCAAATATAACACTTCAGACGATAATTAGCTCAATATTTCAGAAATGAAGCTGGAATTTTCATGAACGCCTGTAATCACGGCTTTTCTGATAGTTTAACGAAATGATCAACAAAGTAGCTGAAAATGATGAGCAAAGGTTGCAAAATGTTTTACAATGTATGTATGAGTGTATGTGTGTATATCTATATATGTGTGTCTGTGAATGTAATATCTCTCAAACAAATGGAGTGTTTCGAAATTATTCAGGTACGATAATTACAATTGGCGAATACTGGTGCCCTACTGATTTTTAACGTAATAAAACGTTCGGAAGACAAAATAAATTTTCAAATATTTTTTTGCAAAAATTTATAAAAAATTCAAAACATTCAATAATGTTAAATAAATAATCATTATTTACGTACTGTTTCATCAAGAAACGAATGTCGTAGACTTGAAGAACGCTAGCCTGATCCGTTCTCGAGATCTAGTACACTTTTAAATAAATGTGTCCAAAAAATTACATTAAATCAAAAAGTAGTATTATCAAATATGTGTCATTAAATATGCTTGGCAATAAATTTGACGAACTTGGCAACTAATCGGACGAAATATCGTGAACTTGGCAGTTTTCTGAAAATAGTGTCAATTAGATAAAAATATCGCCAAGGATCTCATATATGTTGAAGTAGTAATGTTATTGCATTATCAAGAGAAAATCATGTGCCTCCCATAGATTATTTTTATTCAGAAAATTTTATTCAGAATATTTTTATTCAGAAAGGTGTTTAATAATAAATAAAAGTGTACTTTATTGTGCATTATACACACAAGTACCAAAAATCATGGGATACCTCCCTGATATCGCGTTGGGCCTCCTATATAACTAGTGGAAGTGCAGCAACTCGACGTGACATAGGTTCAACTTGTTGATGAAAATCTCCAGGAGAAATGCTCGGCCATGCTGTCTCGATAACAGCCCATAATTCCGTGGTTGTGATAGGTGCTAGAATTTGGGCACGAATAGCTTTTTCGATCATAACCCATATACGATCCGACTGTGGTGAGGTGAATTTTACACATAAATACCGAATTACAGAATTAATATACAATACAACCACTTACCACTAGTGCCTTCCAGCTCAGCCGCGGTACCCATAGTAAGATCCGAATGGATCACTGCACATTGCGTTTAAGTAATTAATGAGTCACTTTTTTGTGGCCACTTAACACATTTATTAAAAAAAAAAAACATGGAATTCAATTGACACTAATAATAAAATACACAATTACAATTACTTCTATTCTACCCAGCTTCACCTCGGGGTGTACGTTTTCTGCTTAATTTATATTTTTCAAAAATTTCCAAAAAATTGCATTTAATTACTTTCAAAATTTGTTCAGTGGGTAAATATCCCTTAAAGTTCACATTAACACTAGAAAGTACCCCAATTCAAAGTAACACACATATATATAAAGCATTTAAAATCAAAGCTAAACCACAATACCTCTATACAGAAGGATATGACACTGCAAATGACTGCTGGTAACAATGCCTCTGTACTATGGAAAGGGTGGCAATTCACTGCTCTGAATTTCAGTTCAGTAATAAGAATTTCGTATAAGCGATCACCGTCAATAGGATCACACCAGTGGAGACGACGACAAAGAACGATATTTCGAACAGGGATTGTCCCGGAGATGGGCACATAGTCCACTTCACTCTCCTCCTCCTAACTTTGAGTATGGCCCAGCGATTCCAATGAACATGCGTGCAGGCCGCTGTCGGTAGTTCGTTTCCCGCCTATGTAAAAGTCGCCTCCTACGGACCGCATTGCTTACAGTAGATATCACACAGTTGACGCGTGACGTGCACTGCATAGGGGCCCAGGATTGACGACCCGCAAACACTCCTTCCTTGCAGTACCACAGTTACTGTTAGAAATAAATGATCTCTCATCGCTACGAAAGACTGACAAACGCAAAAACACTGACTCTCGCCTTTCCGCCAGAAGAGGAATGTGTTTACTTCGAGAAATCTGCGCGCGCATCCAAGAGACTATACCGGTACACTTACGAACTGAAGTTCTGTTCTGTGTTGTCGATGCTTCGTTTGATGTCGCAGCAAAATGCTTGTTTCTTTGTTTTCCTATGTAATTTTTAAATGCAGAATCTAATTAAATAATATGTTTTTTCTTCCAATCAAGCGAACTTATTCCTGATATCAAGATGGTAAACAAACACACTAAAACTGATATTTTTTAAGACTTTAGGAGGAACGAAGAAGAAAAATTGCCCTACGCCCTTCAAACAGAAAGGTAAGCAATTTACCTATTATAATTATGCTGTGGATAAAGTAAAATGATATTATAACATTATTTCTCATTGGTGAGTCAGAGCGCCATTACCTCTGCACAACTGAGCTACTATATTTTTATCAGATTATGAGACTGAAGTTGTTGCCTGTCTCGCTGGAGAAATTGGTACTAACAAAATTAAATAGCAGCATTTTTCATGAACAATAAAATTATTATTTGAAGAAGGGCATAAGCATAAGTAACCGAAAAGAAAATTGATATACAAATATATCACTATTATTTTTCATTCCCCATTGAATTCGTAAAAAACTTCCAAACCGAAAGTGATTTTTTTTTCGGAATAAGATTAAAAGGAAATATCGCACTGCAAATAAACAAAAAAAAAGGGAAAATATTTCTCAAGGAAACTAAAAAAAAAATATAATGGCATCTATCAAGGAAAGTCACTTGATCGAAAAATTAAACCAGGGCAACTATTCCAATTGGAAGTTTAAAATGGAAATGACATTATTGAATAAAGAACTATCAGAAACGATAACAGAAGTGGCTCCGGACCCAATTACCGACGAATGGCAGAAAAAAGATAGAAAAGCCAGAGCGCTCATAAATTTATGTATAGAGGATTCCCAAATCGTTCACGTCAAGCATCTCACCACGGCGCGCGATACTTGGAATGCGCTTCGCGCAATACACGAAAGAGCTAATTTATCCAGCAAACTATACCTTTTACGAAAGTTGTACAGTATAAAGTTAGATGAAAGGGGAAACATGCAACAACATATAACCAAAATTCTGGAAACAGTGGATAAACTTAAAGCAATCGGGGAGGAAATAAATAACTCGCATATATCAGCACTATTTCTGTGTTCGCTACCCCCCAGTTACGAAACGCTGATAACTGCATTGGAAGCGCGACCAGAGGATGAACTGACGCCGGAATTCATTAGCAGCAAACTGATTGATGAATATAATAGACGTAGGGATCACCAAGAAATGCCGCAAAACATGGCAAAGGCTTTTCACGCGAATAAAAAATTATCTAACACCTATGGCTACAAAATGGATAACAAATACTGCTCACATTGCAAAATAAAGAACCACAACAAATCTGAATGTTGGCGTCTAAAGAATAAGACCAATGAGCCCGGCAGATATAAAGATTATAAAAATAAATTCAGACACAACTCATCACAGTTAGTGTATGAGGGAAACGACAGACCGGCCGCGAAGTCACGAACACAAGAAAGATATTCAGACACTGTAGATAAAGTAGGATCGAAATTTAGAGACTTAGCGCTCATAACTAATCAAACTGAAGAAGACAGCTGGATCGTTGATAGTGGTTCCTCATCCCACATAACAAATAATGAGAATCTATTCACTAAAATAAATAATGAAAACAAATCGGAAGTTATCGTTGCTAACGGTAAAGCCTTAACCGCCTATGGGTCAGGCGAAGTAAAAATAAAAAGTCGAGCCTCGGATGGAGAGATAAGACAAGTAACGCTACAGGAAGTACTATTTGTGCCAGAACTGAAAGCTAATTTATTTTCCGTACGAAAAGCAACACAGCGTGGATGCAAAGTAACTTTTACTAAAGACAACTGTCAGTTAACTTACAATGATGAAATATTCTTAGAAGGAAAAATAAAAAATAACCTATATGAGCTAGACCTGCTCACACCACAAAACAAAAATGTTACATATATGGTAAATAACTGTAACAACCCCAATTGTGTTACATTATGGCACAGAAGAATGGGTCACAAAAACTTCGGCTCTATAAAGGAAATTAAATCGAAACAGTTAGCCGAAGGCATAAACATCAACGAATGTAAACATGAACTAAATTGCGAAACTTGTATAAAATCAAAACTCACCGACATGCCATACCCCAAATCTACTCAAAACAGGGGGACTCATATTCTACAACTTGTGCACAGCGACGTATGCGGACCAATGCAAACTCCCACTATAGGAGGAAAATCATACGTGCTAACATTTATTGATGATTTCTCCAGGTACACAATGACCTATCTCTTATCAAAAAAGAGTGAAGTTTTGTGTAAACTGAAGGAATACATCGCTTTTACGACAAACAAATTCGGAAAAAAACCAGAAATACTGAGAAGCGATAATGGCGGCGAATACGTCAGTAAAGAATACGAGGAATATTTAAGTGACAACGGCATACATCACCAGTTGACCGTGCCACACTGTCCATCCCAAAATGGCGTAGCGGAAAGAAAAAACAGGTCACTAATCGAGATGACACGAGCTATGTTGTCAGAAGCAAATTTAGGCAAAAAATTCTGGGGAGAGGCTATAAACACTGCCAATTACCTACAAAATAGACTTCCCACAAAGGCCAATACAAAAACACCCTACGAAATGTGGACTGGTATGAAACTAAATCTTCGTCATTTAAGAGTCTTTGGCTGTAAAGCATATTCCTACATCCATAAAAGCAAACGAGGAAAATTAGATGAAAAATCCCAAGAAGGGATTTTTGTCGGATACGACGACAGATCAAAAGCTTACAGAATATATACAGAAGGAAAAAACATAACACTTGCTAGAACGGTTAAATTCCTCGAAAAATCAATGCAAATTTCAGAATTAAGCTCAAAGGAATTATTCGAAGGAACAGATAGTGAAGTCGAAAAAACTAATGCTCAAACAGATGAAAAACCCGAAGAGAGCGAGATTGAGTTTGAGGCACCGTCAGATGATGAACAAATAAATTCTGATAACATAACCGCTAGTCAACCTCGCAGATCCGAGAGATCGAACAAGGGAGTACCTCCCGATCGACTCATCTACTTAGCGCAACAAGCTAACACCGTCGAACCCAGAGAGTATAATGAGGTACTAAAAATTAAGAGCCCACAAGAGAAACAAAATTGGCTAGACACGATGGAAGAAGAAATGCAATCTTTGCAAGAAAATAACACATTCACATTAATGGACCCCCCGCATGGAAGAAAAATTGTAGGTTCAAAATGGACATATAAAATTAAATACGACTCTCAGGGAAAAATAGCTAAATACAAAGCTAGACTGGTAGCAAAAGGATTTTCACAAAAATACGGTGAAGATTATTACGAAACTTTCGCACCAGTGGTCTCACACAGCACAATTAGAGCATTCCTGCCAGGAGCAGCATATAGAAAATATAACGTACAACACATTGATATCAAAACCGCTTTCTTACACGGGGATTTAGACGAAACAGTTTACATACAACAGCCAGATGGCTACATCTCCCCGGGTAACGAAAACAAAGTATGGAAATTAAATAAAGCTATATATGGGTTGAAACAGGCCGCAAGAGCCTGGCATCTAAAAATAGGTGACTCTCTAAAGCAACTAAAATTCGTGCAAAGTACTACTGATCCATGTCTATTCAAAAAGGGAAAAGGAAGAGAAACTATCTATATAATCGTATATGTGGATGATATTCTAATATCAGGATCAGAAGAACAAATTGACAAAACAACGAAAGAACTGGGCAGACAATATGAATTAAAAAATTTGGGTTAAGTCAATTATTACCTTGGAATTAGCATAAGAAAAAACCATGATGGAGATTATCTATTAAATCAAAAAAATAAGATTGAAGAAATTGTAAATACATTTGATTTGCAAGATTCAAAACCCTATAGCACACCAATGGAAACTGGATATTTGAGAAATGAAACAGAAGAAAACCTGCTTCCTAATAACACTAAATATCGCCAAGCTATTGGAGCTCTTCTATATATTGCCACGGTCACAAGACCAGACATCACAGCCGCAATAAACATTTTAAGTCGGAGAAATGAGAAACCACGTCAAATGGATTGGAACGCAGTAAAGCGTCTAATAAGTTATCTAAATCATACAAAGGATCTAAATTTGGTAATAAAATCAACGACAAAACCAATTCTTACAACATACGCTGATGCCGACTGGGCAAGCGATAAAACGGATCGGAAATCCACGAGTGGTAATCTTTTCTTAATTGATGATTCTCCTATACACTGGTTAAGCAAAAAACAATCATGTGTTGCACTTTCCTCAGCAGAGGCGGAATATATATCCGCTGCTAACGCAGTTCAAGAAGTACTGTGGTTAATCAACCTACTCAAAGATCTCGATGTGCTTCAACAGCTCCCGATTACTATTTTCGAAGATAACCAGTCATGTATAAAAATGATTGAATCACCGAAGTACATGTCAAGAACCAAGCATATTGACATCAGATTCCACGCCATAAGAGATTTTCAGGAATCGGGTGTAATCCAGTTGAGTTATCTTCCAACTAAGCTAATGACAGCGGACATGATGACAAAACCACTGCCAAAGCCTGAATTTCTGAAGCACAGATCCAAACTGCTACAGCCGTGATATGCAGCTCCAGAGATCAAGGGGGACTGTTAGAAATAAATGATCTCTCATCGCTACGAAAGACTGACAAACGCAAAAACACTGACTCTCGCCTTTCCGCCAGAAGAGGAATGTGTTTACTTCGAGAAATCTGCGCGCGCATCCAAGAGACTATACCGGTACACTTACGAACTGAAGTTCTGTTCTGTGTTGTCGATGCTTCGTTTGATGTCGCAGCAAAATGCTTGTTTCTTTGTTTTCCTATGTAATTTTTAAATGCAGAATCTAATTAAATAATATGTTTTTTCTTCCAATCAAGCGAACTTATTCCTGATATCAAGATGGTAAACAAACACACTAAAACTGATATTTTTTAAGACTTTAGGAGGAACGAAGAAGAAAAATTGCCCTACGCCCTTCAAACAGAAAGGTAAGCAATTTACCTATTATAATTATGCTGTGGATAAAGTAAAATGATATTATAACATTATTTCTCATTGGTGAGTCAGAGCGCCATTACCTCTGCACAACTGAGCTACTATATTTTTATCAGTTACTACGGCTTGGATGTAGATAAGGATGCAAAGGGTCCCACACTATGCCGTTTGTAGTCAGAGCTGTGTTGTACTGCGAAACAAAAGTGGCTACTTTCTCACTACTTCGATGTTCTCCACCGCCCGAAAAAAGTGCGCTCGCTCTGATTCGGCTCTTGCTCGTTTTTGGCTACGAACCACCATAACTCAGCTTGTTGAATGGTCGCACCTGACCACGAGCTACGCCTGAGTGTGCTTTTTCGCACAGCTGGATACACAACGTCGGTTCCTTGCTGTATGCATTGGTCGCCCTAGATAGGGGCCGCGGATAACGTGCCTAGAGATGCATCAAAATGCATACCGGATCGGGCTTCACAAAAACAAGTGCCACGCACTTGGAGAGCTATTCTCTAGCGATCAGAAAGGCATCTAAATTTCAGATTTTTATAAAGTTCCTCCAGAATTTTTTAAATGAGGGGAACGAAATTTTAGGGCGGAAGTCCCCCGCTTCCCATTCGATGTTTCCAAAGAGCAATAAAACACGCGGTTCAATTTCGCCTCCCACTATTGGTCTGCGAAGAGACGCTCATTTTCTATGCGTTCCACTAAAATTCGAGGACCGGAGGGTTTTCTACAGACCGGGAGGTCCCAGACCGGGCCACGAAGAGAACCACACCTGACAGGGGCTATAAATTCCCAGAGATTTGTAGCCCCAACTTTGACATTTGTTACACACAATTCTCCGACTATTTACAACCCATGTTAAATGCGCGTACAAACCAAGGCGCCACAAAGTCCCATTTCGTCTGTGCAGAGGTATCGCTATATAACACAATACATATTATATACATTTGGGTACATGTTACACCTGCCCCTTTTCATTCCTGAGCTATGTACAAAAAATGTGGAAATGCATCATAACACCGAAGGGTTCATGTATGGTGATCTAGGTGGCCAAATCATGTACTGGAATTGTCCAGAATGCGCCTCAAACCAATCGCGAGGAATATGGGCCCGTTGACACGTCGCATTATCATCCTGGAACATTCCATCGTTGTTATGATACGTGAAGTCCATAAAAGGGTGCAAATGGTCACTAAGCAACTGTACATATCTATTTCCTGTCAATGGCCGGTTTAATTTGACCAGAGGACCCAATTGATGCCAAGTAAACACTCCCCCGCACCATTATGGAACCACCAGAAGCTTGCATAGTGCCTTGTTGACAAGTTGGATCCATAGCTTCCTGGGGTTTGGCCCACAGACGAATGCGACCAACAACTCGTAAAAACTGGAAACGCGGCTCATCAGACCACGCTACCTTTTCCCAGTCATCTAGGGTCTATTACATCTATTTGAGAGCCCAGTTGATGCCCCTGAAGCCGATGGTGTGCTGTGAGTAAAGGCACTCAAGTCGGTCTTCTGCTGCCATATCCCATAAACGCCAAATTTTGCTGCACAGACCTCACAGATACGCTTCTAGTGCGTCTCTCATTGAATGTGGCAGTCAGTTGACGCAGTGTTGTTCGTCTTTTAGCACGGGAGCTTCTGCTTAGACGTCGCATGTCTCTATCATTCAGCAGACGTGGCCGCCCACTGCGTTGCCCCTTGTGGTAGGTAATGCCTTCCATGAGGTACTCTTGATACACCCTTGACACTGTCGAGCGAGACTCAGCAACAACAACTTCCGAAGTACTATGCTACATGCGCCGTGCCCCAAATACCATTCCATGTTCAAACTCGGTTAATCTCCATTGGGTAGCCATTATCACGTTATTAAACGTTTGACGAGACATTTCAGAATCCAACAGACAACACTGATACCCATCTGACTCTTTATACTCTTTTAACGCGATGCGAGTGGCACTTGTAAATTTGCATACTGCTATCCCATGAATTTTGGCACCAGTGTATTAGGTAGTATCATGTAGTATTATATATCATATAAGTATACAGTCCACTTCAAATATAAAAAGAAAGATAATCGATTCTACAGCTTAATGGATAGAGTGTCGTTAGGCCAGCCAGAGAACAGTTAAAACAATTTAAACTTGTGGGGAAAGTTTCATTCCGAGCATATACTTTCATTATTCTTTGAAAAATATCAACTTACTAGAAACTGTACCCGGCGTTGCAAGAGATTTAAGGCAGGAATAATTCAAATTCATTAAATTCTTCGAGAAGTTAAGTCGCGTATTGCCCGACCAAACGCTTAAATTACAAAACACATGCGAGCACATGCTCGGATATGTAATAAGCCTTTGTCTCGGTAATAAACACGTCGATATTCTGATTACAGTTCGTTATCCAAACAGATCCCTAAGCATCACTTCCTACAGCGTTCTAGATCTATAATTTCTCGACCCCATACCAAGGTACCCCTTACCGAATACAAAATTATCCACTCCCCTAAACATAACAAACCTGGTCCATTTCCTTGTATGGTGCAGGAGAGTCCGAAGCATGTTAGATTCGTTAAAAAAATCTAAGGCATGCCTCGGATAAAAAAAATCATTTTTAATTAATCAACAGATGGGTTTATGAAAATCATGAAGGTTGGATGGCACATCAATTTTAATATATCGTAATATAAAAATCGAAGAGGTTTAAAACGCACGAAAAGCATATATTTTTATAAATTCATTAAAATTTGCCTATTTGTTGTATGGACTCGGTTTAAAGTTTGTTTGAAAAATAATTCGAACTTTCCAATGGGCTTTTAAGTACCTGTGTACTAAATTTCATGATCGTACGACGCTTAAATTTCCGACTGCAAACTGGACATCCACACACACACGTGCGCGTAAACACACAGACAGACATATTTCTTTATTATATAGAATCGCAAACTGATACAAACTTTGACTTTATCAAATAATATAACATTTTTCCTAGAAAATGAATATAAATATTATTCGAGAGTTTTCTTGAAAATTCATTTGAATCAAATATTACCCGATCAGAAATTTTAAATGTTTCTTTATTTTAGCAAATAAAGAGAATTTCCAGTTCTATTAACTGCATAGGAATACAACCATGTTATCATAAGATCATAAAATAATAACGAAATATTTGCACTGAATTTCAAATACGTTTTTATCATCATCTGTGGAACACTAATTATTGAACAAACTTCCATTTAACAATTCAGGGATTTAACTGCGTTATTCCCACCCACGGCTGTGATTTCTAGTTTTATATTTATACAGCAATTTCGAAAAATTACATTTTTAGTCGCTAGAAAGCGAATTAAATATGCAGTCTCAAAGCTATTGCTGCAAGGCATGTCAGCACCGTCTTGTATGCATTAATTTTTATCAAATAACAGCAGTTCGTGCATTTTATTTGAATACGTTTAACAATATTTAAATTTGTGTTTTAGGATATTTGCTTTGAAATGAAATGGCACAAAATTTATTTGGTGTGACCTTTTGTTTGATACATTTTTAAAAAATATTTAATTACTAGAAAATGTACCCGGCATTGTCCGGGTGTCATAACGTAGAGCTGCCCAAGCAGCAGTTTATTTACTTGTTATAAGGGGGCATATTGATAAAGCGTTCTTTGGTTTTCGATTTTTACCGATGGCATCCGACTATAATCACATCCGACCAACTGAACCCTGCAATTTATTACCTTTAATTTTCCAAAATAATTTTTTTGTTTTGTTTTGAGCATATTCAACATTATAAAACCAAGTTATATTTTGTATACTTTTATTTGCCAAATTTTTTCTTTGTTGTATTCCTTCAGACATGTTAAATATATGTATTTTTTTTGCAATATTTTGTATTTTGCCATTTTAATAACCTATAAATATATAAAACAACCTGGTGTCATCATCTGGTGTCAATAATTTATTTATAAAGAACTCATATAAAGTCCTTTTTATGCTTATTCAATTTAATTTCAAAACGTTCTATTAATTATTTATAATTGAATTGCTCATAATTATTTATAATTGAATTGCTCATAACTATTTATAATTGAATTAAACAAAAAATCTACCATACCAGTTAAGGGCAAATTAATATTTTTAGTTTCCCCGTACTAAGCCAAAGGAAATTATTGTGACAGTGATTTAACTACAATATTTATTATGACTTTCCTTATATACATAATGTATAATTTCTTTCCTTATATACATAATGTATAAGGAAAGTATTGTGACGGGGTCGAAAATTCGAATTCGAGCTTTCGACGGGAGAGCACGTTTCAAGCATTCCTGATCACGAATCAAACATTTTTGAAGTGATGTCTGTGTGTGTGTGTGTGTGTGTGTCAGTGAGTCTGTGGAGGCGATATCTGAATACTGGAAGTCTATTGTTTTTAAACGCGCTCGAATGTTCAGAACCCCCCCCCCTAAATTTTCGAGTGAAATTTCGAACAATCTTCAAAAAATCAAAACCTTTAATATAGTTGCGCAAATAGACATTTCTTATGTAATTTTTCCTTAGAAAACGATTTATATAAACTTCAGAACGCCAGCATGAACCGTTCTCGAGATATTGCACATTTTTCAAACAAATTTATCAAAAAATCCCTTAAGTTAAAAAAAATATATTAACTGTTGAGAAACATGTTCACTTTTCATATGTAATATCATGCGATCAATTTGGTGACATTATTTTCGTGAATCTAGCTCGTTCCATCCATGAGAAAATATACTTTGAGAAATACTTTTGTTTTTGAACGCCAATAGTCATTTATCTGCTATAAGAATAACTTATTTTTCCCTCCATAACGCTTGGTGAGATTTTGGCGCCGAATTTGGCTGAATGTCGCCAACTTGGCGACTTTTTTAAATGTTGCTAAATTGACGAAAATCTCGCCAAATGGTTAAAAATGACGCTAAATCAATGAAAATGACGACTAATTGACAAAAATTAAATATCTTGAAAATAATAAGTATCGACTATAAGAATAAGCTACTTTTTTCTGTAAAAGTAGTAAAATCATTGCATTATATAAGGAAAGTCATGTGCTGCCCACATCAGATTTTTTAATTACAATATTGGTTTTCACCAAAAATACAGTGGTGGGATCTCTAGTTATCAAAAATGACTTTTGTCTATGGTTGTGGAGGGGGAGGGGGAAGGTGTCGCTTTGGCTTTCGTAGTCATGAAAACCACTGAAACCATTTGGACCCCATTTGGGTTCTATACTGTGTATATTATATACCCTAAGTAGCATTTAATTTTGGACCAATACTACATATCTTGGCATTCATTGGAAATATTTCCAATTTAATACCAATATTGGACAAATTTTGGGGTTACTTTGGCCTCCAATATTGGTTAATATTTTCATTGCAATATTACGCCAATATTGGTGTTACATTGGAAATGCTGGCGTAATTTGTGTACCAATATTGTTGCAATATTTAAAGCCAATATTAGAGCACTTCCGTCAAAATGTCCACTTTTTCATATTGGTCCAATATTGGAGCCAAATAAAAAGCCAATATTGGACTGCTACTAGGGTAGGTGTGAACACAATTTTCAAAAATCTGATGTGGGCAGCACATGACTTTCCTTATATAATGCAATGAATTTATTACTTTTACAGTAAAATAAATAGGTTTT
Organism: Amaurobius ferox; assembly: GCA_951213105.1. Classification (NCBI taxonomy): domain Eukaryota; kingdom Metazoa; phylum Arthropoda; class Arachnida; order Araneae; family Amaurobiidae; genus Amaurobius; species Amaurobius ferox. The sequence goes on from OX578153.1 coordinate 94,267,147, forward strand.
TCTCCTAGTAGATACTAATATCCTTTCCAAGATATTGAATTTTCGACAATTAGTCGTCATTTTCATTGATTTATCGTCATTTTTATACATTTGGCGAGATTTTCGTTAATTTGGCAACATTTCAAAAAGTCTCCAAGTTGGCGACATTCCGCCAATTTCGTCGCCAAAATCTCACCAAGCGTTATGGACGAAGAAATAAGTTATTCTTACAGCAGATAAATTGGCGTTCAAATGCCAAAATATTACTCAAAGTATCTTTTTTCATGAATGGAACGAGCTAGATCCACGAGAATGATGTCACCCAATTTATCGCATGATATTATATATGAAAGGTGAACATGTTTCTCAATAGGAAATATTTTTTTTCTATTTTATGACTTTTTGATAATTTGTTTGAAAAATGTGCAATATCTCGAGAACGGTTCATGCTAGCGTTCTAACATTTATGTCAATCGTTTTCTAATGTAAAATTACATAAGAAATGTCTATTTACGTAAATTTATTATTGGTTTTGATTTTCTGACGATTTTTTCAAAATTTCATTCGAAAATTTAGGGGGGTTCTGGACATTTGATTGCGTATAAAAACAATAGGCTTCCAGTGTTTACAGATTGTGATTTTTGTACCAAATTTGGTTCAAATCGGTCCATTCGTTCGTCAGTTATCGTCCTCACAGACCCTCTGACACACACACACACACACTTTCATACACACATACACACACACACACACACACACACACACACACACACACACAGACATCACTTCAAAAATGTTTGATTCGTGATCAAGGATGCTTGAAATGTTCTCTCCCGTCGAAAACTCGAATTCGAATCTTCGACAACGTCACAATACTTTCCTTATACATTATGTATATAAGGAAAGTAAAAATTTAGATAATCTAATTATCTGTGATTTATAGGGATTAGATTTTCTAGAGATAATTAGATTATTTTTATAGTAGATATTTATATTCTTTCCAAGATATTTAATTTTCGTCAGTTAGTCGTCATTTTAACTGATTTAGCATCATTTTTATTCATTTGACGACTTTTTCGTTAATTTATCCACCAAATCCGTCGCCAAAATCTCGCCAAACGTTATGGACGGAGAAATTAGTTATTCTTATAACAGCTAAATGACTATTAGCGCTCAAATACAAAAGTATTACTCAAAGTACAACAGCGCTGTACAACAGAAAATATGCTAAAAAGACACAAAATAAACACAAAAAAACAAACACATGCGATATGGAATTTTTCCTTTCTAATTTTTTTTGCTGATATGAAAAAAAAAATCTGATGTGGGCAACACATGATTTTCCCTATATAATGTAATTAATTTACTACTTTTACAGTAAAAAAAAATAGGTTTTTCTTATAGTAGATACTAATATTCTTTCCAAGATATTAAATTTTCGACAATTAGTCGTCATTTTTATCCATTTGGCGAGATTTTCGTTAATTTGGCAACATTTCAAAAAGTCGCCAAGTTGGCGGCATTCCGCCAAATTCGTCGCCAAAATCTCGCCAAGCGTTATGCACTAAGAAATAAGTTATTCTTACAGCTAATAAATGACTATTGGCGTTCAAACACAAAACTATTACTAAAAGTATGTTTTTTCATGAATGGAACGACCTAGATCCACGATAATGATGTCACCAAATTTATCGCATGGTATTACATATGCAAAGTGAACATGTTTCTCAATAGGAATTTTTTTTTTATATGATTTTTTGATATTTTTTTAAATGTGCAATATCTCGAGAACGGTTCATGCTAGCGTTCTAACATTTATGTCAATCGTTTTCTAATATAAAATTACATAAGAAATGTCTATTTGCGTAACTGTATTAGAGGTTTTGATTTTTTGACGAATTTTTCAAAATTTCACTCGAAAATTTAGGGGGGTTCTGAACATTCGATTGCGTATAAAAACAATAAGCTTCCAGTATTCACGGATTGTAATTTTTGTACCAAATTTCGTTCGAATCGGTCCATTCGTTCGTCAGCTATCGTCTCCACAGGCTCATTGACACACACACACACACATACTTTTTCTCTCACACACACATACTTTTTCACACACACACACACACACACACACACACAGACACACAGACATCACTTCAAAATTTTTCGATTCGTGATCAGGAATACTTGAAACGTGCTCTCCCGTCGAAAACTCGAATTCAAATTTTCGATCCCGTCACCATACATTCCTTATACATTATGTATATAAGGAAAGTAATAATGTATAAGGAAAGTATTGTGACGGAGTCGAAAATTCGAATTCGAGTTTTCGACGGGAGAGCACGTTTCAAGCATCCCTGATCACGAAACAAACACTTTTGAGGTGATGTCTCTGTGTGTGTCTGTTTGTGTGTGAAAGTATGTGTGTGTTTGTAAAAGTATGTGTGTGTGTGTGTGTAAAAGTATGTGTGTGTAAAAGTATGTGTGTGTGTGTGAAAGTATGTCTTTGTGTGTGTGTGTCAGTGAGACTCTGGAGACGATAACTGACGAAGGAGTGGACCGATTCGAATGAAATGCGGTACAAAAATTACAATTCGTGAATACTGGAAGCCTCTTGTTTTTATACGCAATCGAATGTTCAGACCCACCTAAATTTTTGAGTGAAATATTAAAAATATCATAAAAAATTCAAAACTTTTAATAAAGTTACGCAAAAAACATTTCTTATGTAATTTTTCCTTAGAAAACGATTAATATAAACTTTAGAACGCTAGCATGAACCGTTCTCGAGATATTGCACATTTTTCAAATAAATTTATAAAAAAATCCCATAAATAAAAAAAAATTAATTAAATTTTGAGAAACATGTTCACTTTTCATATGTAATATCATGCGATAAATTGGGTGACATCATTCTCTTGGATCTAGCCCGTTCCATTCATAAGAAAAGATACGTCGAGTAATGCATTTGTATTTTAACGCCAATAGTCATTTATCTGCTATTAGAATAACTTATTTCTGCGTCGATAACGCTTGGCGATATTTTGGCGACGAATTTGGCGGAATGTCCTCCAACTTGGCGACTTTTGTAAATGTTGCCAAATTAGCGAAAATCTCGCCAAATGGACAAAAATGAAGCTAAATCGATAAAAACAGACTAATTAACGAAAATTTAATATCTTGGAAAGAATATAAGTATCTACTATAAAAATAACCTATTTTTTTTGGCTGTAAAAGTAGTAATTCATTGCATTATTTAAGGAAAGTCATGTGCTGCCTACATCAGATTTTTGTATATAAGGAAAGTAAAAAAACGTATGTAGTTTGACTCAGAAGTCTATAAGCCTCTATTATTATGATACAGGAAAATAAGTTGTTATAACATATTCATGAACGAAGTTATACAGGGTGTTTAAAAAATAACGTAACCAGACATTTAAGATGGTGGAATCTAAGCGCAGATAAATGTATCAAATTATTAGACAATTAGTACTATTGTACTCAAAGTCAACAGAAATAAGAAGTTAAAAAGGACTTAACCTGCGTCAATTTCTTTGAAGTATCCATTTATATCTTTTGTGCCAACGATTATCGTTTTCCAAGTACAAACGTATGTTTATTGATGAGATTTATTTCCCGCAAAAATCTTATAATCGTGCATAAGATGAGTTTCAACTGTTATTTTCGCATTCTGCAGTTTATAACAAATCAACACTATATCGTTTGATTGTTAAATTTCGTAAAATGTGAAGATATTGAATAGTGCAAGATCTAAAGTGTCCAGGTCGACCAGCACTTTTAGGTGGTTCATACACGTACGGCCAAACACGCGGGCCATACACGTAATTTGGATTTCTGATAGTTCTGAACAGCTCAAGCTTGAAAGGAAGACTTGATCTGTGTGGGACGGCTCGTTCAGATTTTGGACGCTGGGAATTCTCGCAGTTCTGCCAACCGGTCGTACCGACACTGCGTTCGAATTGGTGTGCATGGTGTATCTTTCCAACTGAGTCTGCAGTCTACACGTTTGTATGCGTTCTGAACATCATTAGGTTATATTATTTTTCTTCAAAAAATCAAAGTCAGACTGAAGATGGTGAACCATGAATAACAGTCCGACCTGTTATGTGTGGGACGAGGAACAAATAGGTAAACCTGTCACTGTTTGACCTGTCAGTTCTAACTGAAGGCCAGTGTGTACATATATGACGAGCTTCAAACACTAAAGTTGTCGATGATGTAACCGGAAATTGAACTCGCTCACTCAATACATCTGGTAGAAAATTATCTTTTAAAACTGAACTGTCACTAACTACTCATTTCAGGTCTTTAAAAAATAGTGGAGTCTTGAAATGCTGCACATCTAAAATAAAACAAAGGAATGGATGCTGGAAAGATTCTGACATATGACAAGATCATTTTAACTGCCCATTTTGGCTATCCTCAGGACAGTAATACCAAAAGACTAATAACACAGGACAACAACCAACAGGTCTCCATTTTTTTTTCAAATGGCCAGGCACTTGACTCTCATCATTCGCCTATACATTGACCAGAACATGAACCATGTAGCCATCCTAGGACGTTGCCTGAGGCACACCAGGGGGGGCGGAACACACTGCGCCCAACAATACAACATCCATGCCTTACGTGGGACTCGATCCCACAACGCGGCGGTTGAACGATTGCTTGGAAACGCTCGCCAAGTCTCCAATACAATGGTAAGCTACTTTTCACTAATTTGGACATGATGATCACGAATATGGACTTAAATATCGCGGACTAAATATAGTTTTCAAGATATGAGGGGATGGAGGAGTCAGTAATAATGGATAGTCTGCACTGGTTCTAAACACCCACGTACAGCGCTACAAGAGTCGCTTTGAGAGCATAGGATGCAACATGTATCGGAAAATACACATTTGACACTCTAATCTGGATAGGGCCAACGGCTGTACCGTGCTGAAAACACCGGTTCTCGTTAGATCACCGAATTCAGGCGGCATCGGGCGCGGTTAATACTTGGGTGGGTGACCACCTGGGAATACCGCGTGCTGTTGGCACATTTTGGGAGCGGTAGCCCGGTGGTTTGCGCGCTGCCACAACTGCCGCCGTATTCATGCGGAGTACGATCACGTTAAATATGTGGGTCCGTAAATCCTTCCGAGAGGTTGGTGGTAGGGGAAGAAGGGTACGGTCCCTGTGGATACCTCCCCCACTGGGTTCCGATCTAAATTGGGTGGCACTTCCCGTCCGTCCAACCAGTTACCTTACACCTTTCTGGTAGGCCGTACGGTCTGGGTCTCAACAACAACAACTCTAATCTGGATTTCTTCCTGGCTAACTACAGTGCTGCCATTGATGAGCTCGGGGCATGATTTTATCAGGGCAATACTAATCTTGAAAAAAAAAACCAAAAGAAATAGAATACAGCAATGCTATAGCAGATTATTGTTAGACTCTTGTGAGAGATGCTCCAGAAGTTCATTCTGAGAAACAAGTTTTCTATATGGGAATTATAATAGGGTATGTATTGCAGAGTTCACTTCAAAGATAAGAGCTCGCAATATCGTCCCAGTAGCTCAATGGTAGAGCGTCGTCTATCCAGTTCGGGAATCCAGAGTTCGATTCCCGTCTGGGGCAGCAAATCTCTTTCCAATGGAGCAAATCAACCCTGAACGACCTAACAAATCAACCCTGTAGGTTAGTGCAAAGATGTCGGAGGCCTGAAAGTGACCCAGCACGACTAGTATTCAGAGTCTGGGATATGGAACGCCATTTTCAAAGCGAGGGGATAACGACCACGCAGGATACTAACCTGGGTAAAAATAGTACAATCAGGAGGCTAACCTGGGGTAAAAATAGCAGGTGGTGGTCAGTCAGATTGTCAGTTGCATCCAATCTGACATTAGAAGGTGGAGAATGCAGAGTATAATTCAAAGTTAAGAGCTTGCAATATCGTCCTAATAGTTCAACGATAGAGTGTCAGCTGACCAGTTCGGAGATCCGAAGTTCAATTCCCGATTAGGGCAGCAAGGCTATTTGCAGTATATGCAAATATGTAAAACTTGTTTTGCTGATAGTTCAACAACTAGAACTAATCTGGTATTTTAATGATTCATATTCAGCAGATCATACAACATAAAGGTGACTTAATTTAATCTCAGATGGGCACAAAAAGTCCTAATTTAGTGCTTAGTATAATTCGACATAATATTTACCCGTAAGTTCTACCTTCTTAAATGTCGGATTACATTCTTTTTAAAATATTCTATATTTTGCGTAATGTTCCTACTTCATTCTGTGCATTAAGAAACTAAATTCCAAATCTATTTAGATGTCAAAACGCGAGCCAAGACACGAGAACAATAACATACTACTAAGCCGCTTATCTGTATTCCGTTGTCTATTTAAATATTCAATTAAATATGCATGATCCAATCTCAAATTTGTATTTATTTTCCTTTAATTGGCAACTAAAATGAATTGTCAAATCTATCAAAAGCTTAAATATGCCACCTCGTTATGAGAAAAGAATAAAATGATAGCAAAAGGCCTTAAGCGAAACCTAACTAAGCCTCTCTGTTTTTAGCGTACTAATTAGCTAGCAAACCTCACTGAAATAATGAAGGGGTTTTAAGTACGTTATTCCCCAAGGTGGGGATCTTTAGGATTTTATGTTGTGCCCGCAGTATTTTTACAGTAATTAAAACTGTATGCCCATGCATTTAAAGATAAAGTAAATTTGCAACGGAACAAATTGTTGTTAAGGAAAACCAATTCTGCAGTGTAAGAGAAAATTTATGTTATATTACATCATTAATTTATTAAAAAATAATTGCAAGTACAAGAAGTCTTAGAATAAAACTACTTGTATAAAACTACTTTTGTATCTTACGTTGCTTTAAACTAAAAATAGTATTTTTATCAGGATAAATAAGAAGCGAAATATTCACTCATCAGAGCAAGATCGGCGACTGATGTCAGAATAGCAAACATGATCAAAGCAGAGAGAGTGGTTCCAACGGTAAGAGGCGTAAACTATGAAGGACGAATTAACGGTTATGCAATGAATTAACGGTAATTTATTTCTACACATATGCTTTTAGTTTTACTGTGTAATTCACCTGACTAAAAAACAATAAGCTTCTTAAGAACAATGTAATATATTAATCGAGGATTGTTTCGTAAAATCAATGTTTTTATTGCACTCTTAATGCTCATTAAATTCAAACATTACTCAATTTGATATTCAAATTCATTTTCCTTTAATGGGCAATTAAAACGGATTACTAGTTGCCTTGAATGTAAAACTACAATTCCTCATTATAGGAAGATAATAAAATATGAACCAAATATACCATCAAATAAACCTAACCATACTAATTATTTAAAACTTCCCCTTCACAATAAAAGAATATAACTTCATCATTAAGCCAATGATGAGATTTGGTGGATAACTTTTCGTGTCAATACAGTCAAAGAAAATTTGTATTTATACAGAACTAGAACCCGTCGTTGCCAAAATTTAAAATACAAACGTCTGATTAAAATAACACTGGAACTTACAGCAAATTCTCGATAACCAATAAGCGCAAATACGCCTGTTTAGAACAAAAAATTAAAATCATGTTGTAACGTAACGACTGCAGAGAGCTTATACCCTTTTTCATGACACCCATAACAACGGATATGCTCCGTTTTACCGTCGAATTAATGTACATGTTGAACTAATGAGTACGCATCCACTAAACATAAAAATTAAAATTTTTGAAAAAAAAATTATTATAAAGAATAGTTTTGTCGGATTTAAAAACAGAAAATATAAAAAATTAGCAATTAGGATTTAAAAAAAAAAATTTTTTTAATAATAATTTTTTTAAATAACCTTGCGGGCAGTAAACTCTATTTATTTTTTGAGCTGCGAGGAATTATATCAAAGACATGATCTTCACAACAGCTCAAAATGATTTTGTGAGGATCATGTCAAAAACGTGATCCTCAAAATCATGTCTTTGAAAAACAGTTAAAATATGTACTAAAAACAGTCTAATCAAACTCACAACAACATTCATATGAAGTAATTTTGATTACCAATGAGGGCTTTAAATCAATGGTTTCCAACTTTCCCTGTACCAAGGTCGACTTAAATACTAATAAAACAGTAATATTTTCATATTAACAACATGCAAATATTAAAGTGTAAAAATGTCCGTTTGAAAATATGATAAACCTGTTTTTTTATTCAACATCAAAGTCATACCAAAAGACATGCAATTTTCACCATTAAAAACTACTATTTTCACTTTAAAATTAAATACTTCAGAGAAGCCGCCTTTAGAGGTTATTCCCAAAGCTAGAATCATACTCTTATAGCTGATAACTGTATCCATGAGCATATAAAGAAAAATCGACTTTAAAGTTCAAATCGAAGCTAAAGATCTAATCAAACTCACAACAGCATTCTTATAAAGTAATTTGATTGCCAATGAATGCTTTAAATCAATGGTTTTCAACCTTTCTTGTACCAAGGTCCGCATACGAAGAAGTACACATACGCACATGCAAATGCGCACGTATATACGCACACATCACGCAACCTCACACAATCATATAATATTCGAAATTGAACGTTACAAAAATGAATCGGCCAATGCACCAGACGCCCTGATGCTTTCCTTGTGAAATTAATAATAAGTTCAGTTTTGGAAATTCTTCAAATGTGTAATATAAAATTAATTTTCAGAGCTTTCCTATATAGTTTTAAAATGTTACGCTCATCTACCATAAATAATTTCAAATAACAAGTTACAAAATGAAAAATTTCGTTTAACCATCTGTGTCCTCTTCAGTAAAATAGAGTCGCTATCCGGAAGGTAAGCTGATCTGACAATGACAGCTTACAAGAAATTAAAATAGTTGCAGTGTTTCCATAAGGAGAGCCAGACCAGAGATGAAAATAGCGACACTTGGTTCCAAATCCTAAATGTAAATACGAAAATCTCTACGCTTTAGTAATCCGCTATGTGCCAAAGTAATCATTAGCGGACAGATTTCATACTTACTGATGTCCCCATTGCATTTTCAAAACACATTTAAAGCATAATACTTTCCAAAAATGCAAAATTGAATCACTCATACCAAAGGTCACCTTTAATAATATCCTTTCATTTTCAAGAAATATAAAGAAAAAAATCTGATGTGGGCAGCACATGACTTTCCTTATATAATGCAATGAATTTTCTACTTTTACAGTAAAAAAAATAGATTATTTTTATAATAGTTATTTATATTCTTTCCAAGATATTGAATTTTCGTCAATGAGTCGTCATATTCCATGTCGTCATCATCAATGAGTCGTCATTGATTTAGCATCATTTTTATCCATTTGGCGAGTTTTTCTCTAATTTAGCAACATTTAAAAAGTCGCCAAGTTGGCGACATTCCACCAAATTCGTCACCAAAATCTCGCCAAGCGTTATGGACGAAGAAATAAGTTATTCTTACATCAGATAAATGACTATTGGCGTTGAAATACAAAAGTATTACTCAAAGTATCTTTCTTGATGAAGGGAACGAGCTATATCCTCGAGAATGATGTCACCAAATTAATCACATGGTATTACATATGAAAAGTGAACATGTTTCTCAATAGGAAATATTTTTTTTTTATTTTGTATGACTTTTTGATAATTTTTTTGAAAAATGTGCAATATCCCGAGAACGGTTCATGTTAGCGTTCTAAAATTTATGTCAATCGTTTTCTAATGAAAAATTACATAAGAAATGTCTATTTGCGTAATTTCATTAGTGGTTTTGATCTTTTGACGATTTTTTCAAAATTTCACTCGAAAATTTAGGGGAGTTCTGAACATTCGATTGCTTATAAAAACAATAGGCTTTCAGTGTTTATGAATTGTGATTTTTGTACCAAATTTCGTTCGAATCGGTCCATTTGTTCGTCAATTATCGTCTCCACAGACTCACTGACATACACACACACACACACACACACACACACACATACTTTCACACACACACACATACTTTCACACACACACACACACAGACCTCACTTCAAAAATGTTTGAATCGTGATCAGAGATGCTTGAAACGTGCTCTCCCGTCGAAAACTCGAATTCGAATTTTCAACCCCGTCACAATACTTTCCTTATACATTATGTTATTGTTGTTGTTGTCGTGTCCCTAACATTACAATTAAGGAAGAATGAGTGCACTGCAATACATTATGTATATAAGGAAAGTAAAAATTATTCTGTAATTCAAATCTTTTCCAGTGATACAAATCTAAATAGTCCATTCTAAAATTCGCTTTTCATTTTCGTAACAATTTTTTAAAAAATAAATATATTTATTTAATTTTTTTCAAGTGCAAATCTCAGAGAAATGTATGGGGCGTGGTTTATTTCGTGAAACCACGTTTAACCACATTTAAGGTTAAAAATCTCCATCTCTCCTATGAATTTTATTTTCATTTTCAAGACTAAAAACAGAAATACTTTATTTTTTTTTTATAAAAATGCAGATCTTTCTGAAATTTTGTGGGCGTGTTTAATATTCTATAACCACACTTTACATATTTTAAAAGAGTACATTCCTGCTAAAGTTAGTTTTTCAGTTGCATGATAAATTTCTAAAATATTAGTAGATTCATTTAATTGTTTTCTAAAAATGCAAAGCATACTAATATTTTGTGGGCGTGGCACATGCTCTCCACCCACTTTTTATATTCTTTGAAGGAATCGATAGGGAACACCTACTAAAATTCACTTTCGTTTCCCTGAAAATGTTTTAAAAATTAATATGTATATTTTCCTGAAAATGTAAATGGTACTGAATTTTGGTGGGCTTGGTTAATATACTGAAACTATATTTAATTTACTTTAAAAGAATTATTCGATTTTAGAAAATTTTAACGTCTGGACATCAATAACAAATCCATGAAGAGATTCAGCAGTTCTCATTATTTTTGCAATGTGTTTAGTTCAACAAAAAGTCAGAATTCCCATTACTAACCAACTTATTTTCTATCACTTTTCATATTCTTAATATAATTTTCCATAATCTCTCACCATTTATGATACATTATGAGAAATAACCACGTCAGAGGAATAACAATGTATGTAAATGTCACCATTTAGTTTGAAAAATGCGACATTGTTTTACAAATGAAATGCTGGTTGAGGTTCCTAAACCATCACATGCATCTGTTTTGGGTTCGTGTTAAGAAGGGAAATAAGTAAAACATAGAAGGTGCCGTCATTTTTATATAGCATAGAATTGTAAAAATTTGCCTGTATGGCACATTCATCGTGACACGCATCTGATTACGCTGTTAGCTAAATTCAAAATTTTGGGTGTTGAACAGTAACAAGTAAACGCAAGAAATTTTTTTTATAGTATGCCCTTTAATTTAAATGTCTGAAAAATATATTTAATAAAATGTGTGATAGACAACGGCATACTAAATTTGGGCTTTCTAGCTATGAGACCAGAAATAGATCTGACACTTTGGTGAGACAGTTTTATATGCATATTTATTGGGTCTGAAACATCGAACAATACTTCTAGTCTGGATGACGCCAGGTTTTACAGCTTGTGAACCTAAAGGTCAGATAAAACCATAAACCAAGAGTGTCAAGACAGAGGGGGCCAAGCGGGCCCTTACGAGGATGCCAAGTAGCGACATTGGATAAATGATTAACCAATAGAGAAAGTGCTTGTTGCGTCACACTGGATGCGACAAATGAAAGCAAAGGGGGAGTGATAACTCCGAGGGAAAAAGAGCCACAACCTGTGACTTAAGAGAATACTTGTGCCAATACTCCGGCGACATTATGACATAACAACGATGACTTGCAATAGATAGATAGATACGGTCGACATGATGACTTAGAAAATATAGCACGACGACTAGAAATGTCGAGTGCTCCGTAGATGTTCCAAAAATAATGGCTATATCTATTGATGTGTGCAGTACAATCGGTAGTACGAGAAGGAGCCAAACACCTAGAGTTATGGCAAGTACAAAATACTGACGCAAGCATTTTGATATATGATCAAAGTCCAAGACAGACTTGAAGGTATGTGTTCATCAGTAATCAAAGGTCGCAGACACATTTTAAGTAATTTTATTCATACTGGTCTCACATGTTCCCTCCGCCGAAATAATATGATTAATTGTGGTAATTGAATAATTAAGTATTTATGTTTTTAATAAATGTTTTATTGTTAAAGTTAAAACGGTGTGATCCATTTAGTACTATATTAATTAATAATTCTTTTACAGAACTCGCGCGAGAGTTGAATAATTGGAGGGTATTATATAGCGGCACAACAATGCAATGTACAATAAAAAGAAGTCCACTAATACGAGTAATTTACGACCATGTATAATAAGTTAATTTAACAATATTATTATAATTAATAATAGTAAATCTTAATAGTAGTTCTTATATTTTTAATTAGTTCCCATACTAGCTACTTCGGTTATCAAGTTATTCACCTCAAACGAGTACATTCCTATGGAGGGTCTAGGAGGGGCTACCCCTGTGAGATTATATTAATAATATTAATAATAGAATCTGATATTCAGCTTTATTTTTATTCTCATATGCTAAAACTTTTCTTATATATATATATATATGTATATATATATATATATATATATATATATATATATATATATATATATATATATAATTTAAAATCAATTTTAAAAATACATACAGCTTGAAAAAATCTATTAAAATTCATTAAGTACTATATATACAATTGTGAAGAATATGCGCTTATTGCTGCAATCACACTCCACAAAATTATATAAACTCAAAAGACAATACCCTGAAAACCTTACGATCATGATGAAAACAAGAACGAAAGGAAAACATACGGGCTAGGTGCAATAAAAGGGCCAATGAGGGAATTTTGAAACATTAGATACCCCAAAGGCGCAAAGCAGCTTGTTTTCATCATGATCGTAAGGTTTTCAGGGTATTGTCTTTTGAGTTTATATATATATATATATATATATATATATATATATATATATATAAATATAAAAAGTATAAAAAGCATTTAAAATTTGAAAAAAGAAGTAAGGCTTAGCGAGAAGCTTACTTAATGGCGGAAAGGGGTTGTGACCTTACACCCCAGTTGTCAACATGCATGTCATAAATGCCGCGGCATCGCACTCCTGGACGCCAGCCCTGGCTGAAGCCAACCTCCGGAGTGACAACAACAATCATCACAAGACCGTTGAAAAAGAAAAATCCAATGATAAGATGAAGACCATTACTGGATGGCAAACTAGTTCTTCAAACTACAATGACCTGCATATATTTGCATGTTATCGTTCTTCGGTCCTGTTATTCATAGTATACGAACCTTCATCGATCAAATTGATATAAAATTGATTTTAACTTTGAACAATATGCATTATTATTACCATAGAAATTATCAATATAATGTAGCATAAAAGGAATGATGTAGTAAAAAATGCAGCATAAAAGAAATGGTGGTTGGATAATTGGATTTGAAGATGAGAATTATAGCATGAATTTTGATTTCTACCCACCAAACATAATCTTAAAAGAAAACCCAACTACACTTAACAATGTTGGGGAATTTTTAGATCTAAGCATCGATTTCAGTAAAATACCTGTAAATTTTACTATCTATGATAAAAGAAATAGTTTTAATATACCTATCACCGGCCTGATAAATTGGAATTCCAATCTTCACTTGAATATCTTTAGGAATGTATTCTTGGGGGATTGGCTAGAATACAGAGAATCATCAACAATGACGACATCCGTATTGATTTTGATAGGGCATTTCTATAACAAGCATATCTACAGCAATACCCCATTCCTTTTATGCAACATTATATTAATAATTTCTATGGTAATAATAATGAATATTGTTCAAAGTTAAAATCAATTTTATCTCATTTTGGTCGATGAAGGTTCGCATACTATGAATAACAGGAACGCAGAACCTTAACACGCAGATATAAAGGTCATGGTAGTCTGAAAGACTAGTATGCCATCCTGCAATGGACTGTACATTATAATAGGATTTTTCTTTTTCAACGGTCTTGTGATGATTGTTATTGTCACTCCGGAGGTTGGCTTCAGCCAGGGCTGGCGTCCAGGAGTGCGATGCCGCGGCATTTATGACAAGCATGTTGACAACTGGGGTGTAAGGTCACAACCCCTTACCGCCATTGAGTAAGCTTCTCGCTAAACCTCCCTTCTTTTTTCAAATTTTTAATGCTTTTTATACTTTTTATATTTATATCGCGTATAGTATTTGTAGCTATTTTGCGCATAAATGCTATAACACTTCAAAATCTTTAATAACTTCCAATTTCCATCTTATATATAATAAAAATATAAAGATGAAGAAGCTAATATATAGAACATGAAATATATGGCATACCCTAGTTCAATAACATTAAAGAGGTTTAATGATATCCGCCAAAGAGGGTTTGAAATATAATATCTAATAAAAGGAAAACAATGATACCAGAGAATTAAAATTGATCTTCATTTTATACCAAAGGTAAGTAATAAAATATGGGAATTAAGTTAACAGTTTTTAAGAATGATATATACAATCTAAGCACATGCGTCAAAGGAATGGTAAATTCTGGAGTAATATTAAAATGACAAAATATTAAAATGACAAAAATTTTATGAATGAATATATATATATATATATAAGTGAAGATAAATATTGCAGTATTTTTAGCTATCTTAGAGCAACGGTTTTTCTTATCATCAATTTATTAAAGAAATCGTATCTACAGGCCCTAGGATAGGTACACAAACGCAGCAAAAACCATATTGATTCTTATTAAGTTAGGAAGGAAGTATGTGCAAAACTTAAATAGCAGCAAAACACAGATGCCATAAACAAAATATGATAGTCGTTTTTTACCCACGAAAAATTACTTTCACGTTTCATATGCTACGCCTTGATATGAGTACCTGATATACCTCTTCTGTATCGAATGTATCTAAATTGGAAAACTAATTTACAGTTGCTAATTATTAAGTAAAACTTCGGATGACTTGACCTTGGTGAGAAATTTGGCAACTTTGGTTAGAAAGGGAACAAAATATCGTCCACTTGGCGATTTTAGTAATATTAGAGAAATGATAATTTGAACTAGAATTTCCCGAATTACTTAGGGTTTTCTGTGCATGATAGAATAAAAACGAATTTTATGCGTCTACCTATTATTGAGTAATAGCCGTTTTGGGCTATATGTTAGAACAAAAAATTCCACGATTTAGTAACTTTTTGAACAAAACTCCAAGCTTATATATTGTTCATCCTGTACAGATAAAGTCCTAAGTTCATTTATTCTCTTTATTTAAGATTTTTTTCAAATACCAATCGTATTTTTTCGTATATAAAACAACTTTATAAACACATCATAAGAACAACACCGTAATAATCAATTACCCTTGTTATGATAGCGGAAAATTTGTCTTCCATACGGGCTTAATCGATTCGAAGGGTAAACAACGAGAAGAATATTAATGGGAGATCAACTTATACTGGAGACATTTCCAATGATTGTCATTCCGGAAGAAAATGCCCCAGGAAGTAAAAAAATATATATTTGCAATATTAGTCGCATCGTTTGCCATTATTATCCATACTATTATCATAATTGGTCTGGTCCTATGTGTTTCTTTGACAAAGTTTATTGGCAATTTCTGTTGATATTGCAATACTAGGAAAAAAAAAGTAACATTTATAATTGTTTAAGCATGTTGATTTGTTTAATAATTGTTTCATTAATTTGTTTATTGAATATACAGGGTGCCCCAAAGAGATTGAAACTGGCTTTAATGTTTTACTTGTTGGAGATAAGTGGGCAATGTAAATTGCAAAAATGTTGAAAGCAAGGTAGGAAATAAGACTACGCTAATGAAATAGTCCTCCCATTCATTTTCAAAAAGTTACACTTTTTAATTTTTATACGACCCCCCTCAGACTAATTTGGTCTATCAGAAAATGTTTATTTTTAATGCAACAAGATCATTAAAAAAACCCGCATATCTGTATCATTAAAATTGAACGAGTTATATTTAATTGAAAATTGAACATTGTGATGGGGACCATATATCATTAGAAATGTAAATAAATTTGTGACATATCACAAAAAAGATAAAACTGGATGATAATACATAGGATGCCCAACCGTGTAGTGAGTATCACTGCTTTATATGATCTCTGTCTGTGTAATGCTTTATTTAGATGCATTTGAGATGAAAAATTTTGACGCATATTAACGTATTTTTGATCTAAACAATTTCCATCGTCAATTTGTTTACGATCCTTATTTTCACGGATGAAACAGCCTTACACATGGTACGGAAAAGTGGTATAAGTCAAATCTTTTACTTTATTATAATTCAGTTGATTTTGAAGATGCATATATGCGGTTTTTTTTAATGATCTTCTTGCATTAAAAATAAAAAATTTCTGATTGACCAAATTTGTCTAAGGGGTTCTTATAAAGATGTAAAAATGTAACTTTTTGAAAATGAATGAGAGGACTACCTTATTAACGTAGTCTTATTTCCTACCTTACTTTCAACATTTTTGCAATTTGCATTGCCCACTTATCTCCAACAGGTAAAGAATTAAAGAGCATTTCAATCTTTTTGGGACACCCTGTATATTAACTATTAGTCAATTATTTTCTATATTATTCTACGCACATAATTACTAAGCATTAATTTTCCTGTAATTACATTATAAAAAGAAATAATAGTCAACTTCGACGACCATGACAGTCACTTTTGAAGAAATCTATGTGGACAGCACATGAGTTTCGCTACATAATTAAATAACTTCACTTCTTTCATTATTATGTACAAAATAACGAAATACTCTGCACAATGTTTTTGGCATTGATTTAACACCACACAAATCGAAAATTTTCGATTTTGAAAACTTAATAGTCCAAACAGACTTATACTCACAAAAAAAATCTTCATCAAAATGAAATTGACATTCAATGAATATACTCTAAAATAAATAAATATTGGCGAATTCTTGGGCTTCAAAATATAAAACTATTAGAAAAGGTATCTTCTCTCGTGACTGGAACGAACTAGATCCACGAGAATGATGCTAACAGATTTGTTACATGATATTGCATATGAAAAATAAACCTATTGGATGACTTCTTTTAATTTTATGGCGCTTTTTCTATACATTTATTTAAAAAATGTTCAATGTTTTGAGGACGGTTGATGCTAGTGTTCCAAAGTTTATGAATACACGTTTTCTAATAAAAATTTATGTCTAAAATAATTATTTATTTATCATCCTAAAAATCCTAACTTTTTAATAATTTTGGAAAAGTGTTCAAGAAATTGGGGGTCCTCCAAGCATTCGATTCACAATCGATAGTGTGAATCGAATGTTTGGAGGAATATAATAATTGGTTGTAATATAATAATCGCAAAAATTATTTTCGAAACGCTTCATTTGTTTGTGAGATATCGCATCCACAGACTCACGGACACACGCACTCACTAACAACACACACTTACAAGCAGACACATGTACTGACATACGCACACCGAAGCATTACCTAAAAAACGTTCAATTCTAATTCAGGGATGCTTGAAACGTTCTTTTTCGTCGGAAGCCCAACTTCGAAATAATTTCGACCCCGTCACAATACTTCTCTTATGTAGAGAAAGCAAAAAGCATGTTGTTGTTGTTGTTGTTGAGACCCAGACCGTCCGACCTACCAGAAAGGTGTAAGGTAACTGTATGGACGGCCGGGAAGTGCCACCCAATTTAGACCGGAACCCAGTGGGGGAGGCATCCACAGGGACCGTACCCTCCTTCCCCTACCACCAACCTCTCGGAAGGACTTACGGACCCACATGTTTAACGTGATCGTACTCCGCATGAACACGGCGGCATTTTGTGGTAGCGTGCAAATCTAGCGCGCAAACCACGGGGATACCGCACCCGAGATGGCCAACAGCACGCGGTGTTCCGAGGTGGTCACCCACCAAGTACTAACCGCGCCCGATGCTGCTTGACTTCGGTGATCTAACGAGAACCGGCAAAAAGCATGTTTCGTAACTCAGAACATCTCCGAAATTTCTTCAAAGAGACTGCAGGGCATGTGCCCCCACTGCATTCTCATTCGTTACAAAAGCAGATCATGACCACCCACCCACCCACCCACCTCAGCAACGAGCTCGGCCTGTAAAACAATAATCTGTAAAACATTAGGCAATCTACACCCAATATTCAAATTTCAAAATACTCAATTGAGGTTCGAAATGTATATCAGTGATAAAGGCAAATGAGAAACAAATTTTATCCAATCACTCTTGGCAACAAATTGGGCCAGTACTTTTTTCTTATAGGTCATGTACCTGAAAGTACCTAGCTCATGTATCATGAAAAATCTCTTACGTTTCAGAAGAGTTGTCGTGACGCGTCAGGCAAGTGGTTAACTCGCAGGAATTGCACCCAGACGACCCGAGTTCGATTCAAGCTTTGACCCAAAGTGTCGCTGTGTTCACGCGGAGTACGATCGCGTTAAACATGTGGGTTCGTAAGTTCTTCCGAGAGGTTGGTGATAAGGGAAGGAGGGTAAGATCCCTGTGTATACCACCCTCACTGGGTTCGGTCTAAATTGGGCAGTACTTACCAGCCGTCCAAACAGATACCTTACGCATTCGAGTAGATCCGACGGTCTGAGTCGAAGAAAAAGAAGAGTTAGTGCTACACATAGTAAGCAGACAGACTAAAGCTAATGGATATATTTAAGTATACCCAGTGCTTTAGTTTAGATTTGGACGATTTTTGCGGGCCATTTTGCAAAAAAAGGCAGGTTATTTTTTTCCGAATCGTACCAAAATCTAATCAGCAGTAGAGTAACCCAGAAATAACTCATCTACTGAATTTTGTGAAATTCGGTCCATCAGTTTTACAGTTAGAGTGGATACAAGCTTTTGCGGGCCATTTCGCAAAAAAGGCAGGTTGTTTTATCCCGAATCGTACCCAGAACTAATCAGCACCAGACTCGCTCACAAGTAACTTACCTACCAAATTTTGTGAAATTCGGTCCATTAGTTTTTTAGTTACAGTGGATACAAAATCTGCACAGACAGACACACAGACACACAGACAGACACATAGACACACACACAGACACACACACAGACGTCACACTAAAAATAGTTTTTTCGTATTCTAGAGGTCTCGAAACGTGTAGATCCGTCGAAAACTCGAGTTGTGATTTTCGGCATGATTCCAATACTATACATTACCATGTATTGCAGGGAAAGTAAAAATCTGATGTGAACAGCACATGACTTTCCCTGCAGACTTATACTAACGTTCCCTTTATTTTAATTAACTTTATTTCACTTTTAATTCAATTTTCGTTCTCATTCGGTAACCGGACTTATTTTCAAAGATGGCGTAGAGAAAATAATAAAAACTAAAATATCTCGAGAACGGCTAGTCCTAGTGTAATGGGGTTGATCTTATTCCTTTCGTCGTTAAAAATTACATATTAAATGAGCATTTAATGTATATATTTGAGTATACCTAGTTCTTTAGTTTAGATGTGGACGATTTTTGCGGGCCATTTTTCAAATAAAGGCAGGTTATTTTTTTCCGAATCGTACCAAAATCTAATCAGCAGCAGAGTAACCCAGAAATGACTCATCTACCGAATTTTGTGAAATTCGGTCCATTAGTTTTTCAGTTAGAGTGGATACAACCTTTTGCGGGCCATTTCGCAAAAATAGGCGGGTTCTTTTATTTCGAATCTTATTCAAAACTAATCAGCACCAGACTCGCCTACAAGTGACTTACCTACCAAATTTTGTGAAATTCGGTCCATTAATTTTTTAGTTACAGTGGATAAAAATCTGCACAGACAGACAGACAGACAGACACACAGACAGACACACAGGCACACAGACACACACACAGACGTCACGCTAAAAACATTTTTTTCGTATTCTAAAGTTCTTGAAACGTGTAGATCCGTCGAAAACTCAAGTAGCGATTTTCGGTATGATTCCAATACTCAGATTTTTACTTTCCCTATACATTACCATGTATTGCAGGGAAAGTAAAAATCTGATGTGGGCAGCACATGACTTTCCCTGCAGACTTATATTAACGTTCTCTTTATTTTAATTAAATTTATTTCACTTTTAATTCAATTTTCGTTCTCATTCCGTAACCGGCCTTATTTTCAAAGGTGGTGTGGAGAAAGTTCAAAAAACTAAAATATCTCGAGAACGGCTAGTCCTAGTGTAATGAGATTGGTCTTATTCTTTTCGTCGATAAAAATTACGTATTAAACGAGCATTTAATGGATATATTTGAGTATATCCAGTTCTTTAGTTTAGATTTGGAAGATTTTTGCGGGCCATTTTGCAAAAAAAGGCAGGTCATTTTTTTTTCGAATCGTACCAAAATCTAATCAGCACCAAGGTAACCCACAAGTGACTCATCTACCGAATTTTGTGAAATTCGGTCCATCAGTTTTTCAGTTAGAGTGGATACAAGCTTTTGCGGGCCATTTCGCTAAAAAGGCGGGTTCTTTTATCCCGAATCGTACCCAAAACTAATCAGCACCAAACTCTCTCACAAGTAACTTACCTACCAAATTTTGTGAAATTCGGTCCATTAGTTTTTTAGTTAGAGTGGATACAAAATCTGCACAGACAGACACACAGACAGACACACAGACAGACACACAGACAGACAGACGCACAGACACACAGACACACACACAGACGTCACGCTAATAGTTTTTTCGTATTCTAGAGGTCTCGAAACGTGTAGATCCGTCGAAAACTCGAGTTGCGATTTTCGGCATGATTCCAATACTTTCCCTATACATTACCATGTATTGCAGGGAAAGTAATAAGTGGCTTCTTTTCGGGACAGTATCACTCGTTTTTACTTTCCCTGCAATACATGGTAATGTATAGGGAAAGTATTAGAATTATGTCGAAAATCGCAACTCGAGTTTTCGACGGATCTACACGTTTCAAGACCTCTAGAGTACGAAAAAACCATCTTTAGCGTGACGTCTGTGTGTGTGTCTGTGTGTCTGTCTGTGTGTCTGTCTGTCTGTGTGTCTGTCTGTCTGTGTGTCTGTCTGTCTGTCTGTGCAGATTTTGTATCCACTCTCACTAAAAAACCTTTGGACCGAATTTCACAAAATTTGGTAAGTCACTTGTGAGCGAGCCTGGTGCAGATTATTTTTGGGTACGATTTGAAATAAAAGAACCCGCCTTTTTTTGCGAAATAGCCCGCAAAAGCTTTTATCCACTCTAACTGAAAAACTACTGGACCGAATGTCGCAAAATTCGGTAGATGAGTCACTTGTGGGTTACCCTGGTGCTGATTAGATTTTGGTACGATTCGGAAAAAAATAACCTGCCCTTTTTTGCAAAATGGCTCGCAAAAATCGTCAGAATCTAAACTAAAGAACTAGGTATACTCAAATATATCCATTAAATGCTCGTTCAATACGTAATTTTTAACGACGAACGTAATAAGACCAACCCCATTACACTAGGACTAGCCGTTCTCGAGATATTTTTGTTTTCCGTATTTTCTCTACGCCACCTTTGAAAATAAGTCCCGTTACAGAATGAGAACGAAAATTAAATTAAAAGTGAAATAAATTTAATTAAAATAAAGAGAACGTGGACATAAGTCTGCAGGGAAAGTCATGTGCTGCCCACATCAGATTTTTACTTTCCCTGCAATACATGGTAATGTATAGGGAAAGTATTGGAATCATGCCGAAAATCACAACTCGAGTTTTCTACGGATCTACACGTTTCGAGACCTCTAGAATACGAAAAAACTATTTTTAGCGTGACGTCTGTGTGTGTGTCTGTCTGTCTGTGTGTCCGTGTGTCTGTCTGTGCAGATTTTGTATCCACTCTAAGTAAAACACTAATGGACCGAATTTCACAAAATTTGGTAGGTAAGCCACTTGTGAGCGAGTCTCGTGCTGATTAGTTTTGGGTACGATTCGGGATAAAAGAACCCGCCCTTTTTTGCGAAATGGCCCGCAAAAGCTTTTATCCACTCTAACTGAAAAACTAATGAACCGAATTTCACAAAATTCTGTAGATGAGTCACTTGTGGGTCACCCTGCTGCTGATTAGATTTTTTTACGATTCGGAAAAAAATAACCCGCCTTTTTTTGCAAAAAGGCCCGCAAAAATCGTCAAAATCTAAACTAAAGAACTACGTATGCTCAAATATATCCATTAAATGCTTGTTTAATACGTAATGTTTAACGAAGAAAAGAATAAAAGACCAACGCCATTACACTAGGATTAGCCGTTCTCGAGATATATTAATTTTTTTCGTATTTTCTCCATGCCACCTTTGAAAATAAGTCCAGTTATCAAATGAGAACGAAAATTGAATTAAAAGTGAATTAATTTTAATTGAAATAAAGAGAACGTGGATATAAGCCTGCAGGGAAAGTCATGTGCTGCTCACATCAGATTTTTAGTTATCATTAAAGAAGAAAATTAGTATTCCCACGAGGAGGGGCAATGATCGATGACCTTTTTTTGCTTCTTCCAAGCGATCCGCGCTACCGGGGAGTAATTTGTAATAGCTCGACAATGTGATCGATTTTGAAGGAAACACCAGAGCTTTTCGTCACTGTCACACGATGGCTGAGGCTAATGGTCATTGTTGAAAGCACTGAGGAAAATAAAGCGAGCGAAAGAACAGTTACACTTTTGCTGAATGTAGCATATATTTTATTTGCTACTTCAGAGCAAATCACTGTTATTTTCATAAGATTAATATGTTCTCGGCCAATGAATTTTCCCACAGATTAAATTTCGATATCTTGCTATATAAAAAAATCCTGATATTTTTTGCAGCAAACATACAGTTCTGAAATTTTACATTTAGACATAGCCCAGAGATGTGCAAGGCGGTATTGGAATTTTGAGTTAGACTAGTTAATTTCATTATTTAACGCCGAAATAGAAGAGCCAACATTAAATACACGTTTAAGAGGGCATTTAATGTTTACTCTTCTATTTCGGCTTTAAAGAATGAAATTCACTTTGTCTTTAACCTTGTCCATGGGGCAGCTTATTCCTTTGAATTTATTTATAAGATTTTAGCGCATGTCCGCCGTAAATTCACTCAACCTGATACTAAACTTGTTGCTGTTATTGAACGTCTGCCGTATAAATCCAGTTTACCTTATCATCCTAAGATTTTCCGTCCTCTTATCCAATTTTGTAATGAATGCGGTTTCAAACTCACTCACTCTAATATTACTACCTTATTCAATCGTATTCGCACCGATGAGTTAGGGGATATTGATAACTTTAAAAGCCATGGTGGGGTGTACGGTGTACCCGTTAACTCCTGATAATGACTATAAATTTTACATCGGTAGTACTAAACGTACTGTTGGTGTCCGGTTAGCGGAACACACTCGTTACGTCAGGAATGGTAAACTTTCTATGGTTCTGCCTAATGTGTTGTTAAAGATAACTTTCAACCGTAATGTGTTGTTAAAGATAACTTTAAAAAAACCTTCCTTTTAATTCGTTGTAATAACCCACGTAATATCCTTTTTTATGAATCCTTGTTTATTTATATCTACCGTGATTCGATTTGTAATTTTGATCCTGTTCAAATTTTAAGTAACGCCTGGCGACTGGTTCTCGACTCTATGTATTCCAAACCTTTTCATAGTTATCTGCGACATCATTTTATTGTAAGTGTGCTTAACTGCTTTTATTTTCCCGTCAATACATACTAATGTATAGGGAAAGTATTGGAATCATGTCGAAAATCGCAACTCGAGTTTTCGACGGATCTACACGTTTCGAGACCTCTAGAATATGAAAAAACTATTTTTAGCGTGACGTCTGTGTGTGTGTGTGTCTGTCTGTCTGTGCAGATTTTGTATCCACTCTAACTAAAAAACTAATGGACCGAATTTCATAAAATTTGGTAGGTATGTCACGTGTGGACGAATCTGGTGCTGATTAGTTTTGAGTATGATTCGGGATAAAAGAATCCGCCTTTTTTGCGAAATGGCCCTCAAAGGTTTGTATCCACTCTAGCTAAAAGTCTAATGGACCGAATTTCACAGAATTTAGTAGATAAGTCGCTTGTGGGTCACTCTGGTGCTAATTAGATTTTGGTACGATTAAAAAAAAATAACCTGCCTGTTTTTGCAAAATGGCCTCAAAAATCGCTAAAATTTAAAATAAAGAACTACGTATGCTCAAATATATCCATTAAATGCTCGTTTAATACGTAATGTTTAACGAAGAAAAGAATAAGACCAACTCCATTACACTAGGAGTAGCCGTTCTCGAGATATTTTTGTTGTTTCTTTTTTTTTCTCTGCCACCTTTGAAAATGAGTCCAGTTACCAAATGAGAACGAAAATTGAATTAATAGTGAATTAAATTTAATTAAAATAAAGAGAATGTGTATATAAGTCTGCAAGGAAAGTCATGTGCTGCCCACATCAGATTTTTTTAATTGTGTCTTTTCTTTGTAAAATATTTACCACTTGTTTAAATTAAATCTCCTGGGTATAACCCCTAAATTTGTACCTCTAATTGATTAATTTTAATAGCCTACTTGTACTACCATTATTTTCTGTTTATTTATACAAAGTTGTCTGCTGATCTGATCTACATATCAGCATTCCACGTTCGCTGTTTCGTATAGCCACTGATGAAGGGTATAGTAATGCTCTGGATTTTAAGGCTATGTACGTCTTGTAGGATGATTTTATTAAGTGACCATTTATCTATGATGCTGTGTCGTTGATTTTATAACTGAATGTAGATAATGTTGCTTTAATGTTGATTCTTATAAACAGGGACTATGATTGTTACAGCTATGATTGCCAGGAAAAACTGCGATTAAAATCTAATTATTATTGCAGTAAACAATGTGTTGCTGTTGATTCTTGCAGCAATTATACAAAGATAATGATAATCTGCTTATTGACATTGAGCAAACGATAATAACGTACGTAAATTACTCACACACGAAATTATGTTGTTTAATAATTATAATTTGCTTGGCACCATTCAGCAAACGATAATAACTTAATTAATCACACACGAAATTATGTTGTTTAATAACGATAATTTGCTTGTCACCATTCAGAAAACGATAATAACTTGCGTAAATTACTCATAATCGAAATTATGTTATCTAATAATGATAATTTGCTTGTCACCAATCATCAAACGATAATAACTTAATTAATCACACACGAAATCATGTTGTTTAATAATGATAATTTGCTTGTCACCATTCAGAAAACGATAATAACTTGCGTAAATTACTCATAATCGAAATTATGTTATTCAATAATGATAATTTGCTTGTCACCATTCAGCAAATGATGATAACTTGCGTAAATTACTCATATTCGAAATTATGTTGTTTAATAATGATAATATGATTGTTGCCATTCAGTAAACGATAATAACATGCACAAATTACTCACACTTGAAATTATGTTGTTTTATTTCTGAATATGACAGTAATTTGTTAATAGCCATATTCTGTCAAATTAATGACTTGTGGAACAATTTTATGATCTATTTCTACTTATTCGGCAATGCTCTACAAATTTGTAATTGCTTTTGTTTTATCTATTACTTTACTTATATACATAATGTATAAGGAAAGTATTGTGACGGGTCGAAAATTCGAATTCGAGTTTTCGACGGGAGAGCACGTTCCAAGCATGCCTGATCACGAATCAAACATTTTTGAAGTGATGTCTGTGTGTGTGTGTGAAAGTATGTGTGTGTGTGTGTGTGTGTGAAAGTATGTGCGTGTGTGTTTGTATGTGTGTGTGTGTCAGTGAGTCTGTGGAGACGATAACTGACGAACGAATGGACTGATTCGAACGAAATTCGGTACAAAAATCACAATCCATAAACACTGGAAGCCTACTGTTTTTATACACAATCGAATGTTCAGAACTCCCCTAAATTTTTGAGTGAAATTTTGAAAAAATCGTCAAAAAATCAAAACCGCTAATACAGTTACGGAAATAGACATTTCTTATGTAATTTTTCATTAGAAAACGATTGACATAAATTTTAGAACGCTAATATGAACTGTTCTCGAGATATTGCACATTTTTCAAAAAATTATCAAAAAGTCATATAAAATAAAAAAAAATATTTCCTATTGAGAAACATGTTCATTTTTCATATGTAATATCATGCGATAAATTGGGTGACATCATTCTCGTGGATCTAGCTCGTTCCATTCATGTAAAATGATACTTTGAGTAATACTTTTGTATTTGAACGCCAATAGTCATTTATCTGCTGTAAAAATAACTTATTTCTTCGTCCATAACGCTTGGCGAGATTTTGGCGACAAATTTGATGGAATGTCGCCAACTTGGCGACATTTTTAAATGTTGCTAAATTAGCGAAAAACTCACCAAATGGATAAAAATGACGCTAAATCAATGACGACTCATTGATGATGACGACATGGAAAATGACGACTCATTGATGAAAATTCAATATCTTGGAAAGAATATAAATAACTACTATAAAAATAATCTTTTTTTTTTTTGCTGTAAAACTAGTAAATTCATTGCATTATATAATGAAAGTCATGTGCTGCCCACATCAGATTTTTTTCCTCTGCTGCCGAGTTCGTTATCCTAATTCTTTAATTGATCGCTAAGAGGCAGAGCAATCACTTTTGTTCCATCGGGTCTGGTCAACTTAGCATAAATAGACTTCATGGGGCTTTCCTTGCAAAGTTATTGCGGTACTCAAGGAATTTTCTAAGAATCTTGTATGAAGAAATAAATGAATCGGAGTCTGTAGGGAAAGTCATACGCAGACCCCATCATATTTTTTGTATTCTACGCAAAGAAAGTAAAAGATAGAAACAAATATATAAACACGTTATGTTGAGCTAAATTATATTAAATTTGTTCATGAAAATTATATAAAATCTTATTTTCAGTTCTATTTCGTTACCTTTACTTCCTTTATCATTAAAGAAGATGATTAGTGCCATCCACTCTCACTTATGGGGTGCCATTTATATGAGCTTGACATGTGATCGGTGACGGACAAAACACTGGAGCTTATTGTCGCTCTTCAATGGTGACTAGGCGAATGGTCATGGATGAAAGAGGTGAAGTAAATTAGGTGTTTACTTTGCGAAATGCGGCACTGGTGGTGTTACGTCGTGTGTTACTGAATGTGTTACGTCGGGTACATTCTCTAGTACTATACCGGTTGATTCTAAAGAGATGGGCCAACCTTTACGAAACCAAACTAAGCATTTTCCGTCATAGTTTACAGGGTCGGAAATGAAACGGAAAGGCGTCACAAGGCTCTTACCCGTTGGGGAACGTCCTCTCTGCAAACTTAAAAGCGTCATTCTGGTTGTTATTTTCTGGTTGAAGAAGAAAATCACGTTTGTAAATTTCATCTGGTGAAGAAAAACCCTTATGCTAATTTTCATAGCACCGAATGTAAGGCCTTATTAGTTTGTAGCAGTTATTCACAGCTCCAACTTTTGAAATGATGGAGGAATTTACAAATAGGGACTACCACCTCGTAAAGTTTGGCCCATCTTTTTTTAATTATCCTGTATAATGAAAGTCCATATCTCCTT
This sequence comes from Amaurobius ferox, assembly GCA_951213105.1. Lineage (NCBI taxonomy): Eukaryota > Metazoa > Arthropoda > Arachnida > Araneae > Amaurobiidae > Amaurobius > Amaurobius ferox. The sequence continues at coordinate 94,294,861 of OX578153.1, forward strand.
CCCATTTTGCGACCATATTTCGCAAGTCACCTTAGTAGCAAATTCGATTAAAAATGAAACTATTCAGTAAAAATAATTACTGAATCTCTACAAAATACAAATGACTATATATGAAACTTTAGTTCAAATCCAAATTTAGTTTTAAACATTTTATAAAATACGTGTAATAAAACCTTATCAGATGATAAAACTACTTTGGTCCACAACACTGATATTCGGTTTGACCCGCCTAACTGATATTTACAACTCTGAAAAAAATCTGCTAAGCTATTATACAATCGTCACAGTCAAACAAAGTCGGTAATTTAATTTCCGGTTGTCTCGAGGTTATAGGCATAAAACAAATTAATTTCATATCAAGCATTCATTAAACTTGGTCTCATTGCCTGAAACTAGTTTAATTGTAGTGGATTGCATATTTTACGAGATATTCAAGTTGAAAGCGAAATTTTGAATTTCGACTGTTAATTATATGTTAAAGCTATGCAAAATCTGAAATAGTTTCAGCTACAAACCTGATCCTTGTTCAGTTTAACAAACCGATCAAAAGGTAGGTGAATCTGTTAAGCCATTCCCCAGTTCAAATCAGACGCAACACATTCACCATTAGTGCAACATTTCGAAGACCAAACACCTAATTTACTTCACTTTTTTCATCCTTGATCATTCGCTCAGTCACCATTGAACAATGACAGAAAGCCCCAGTGTTCTGTTCGTCATCGATCACATGTCAGGCTCATATAAATGGCTCCCCAGAAGTAGGGTGGATGGCTTGAAAGTAAAAACACCGTATCACTCACTCCTATTCCCTTTGTGGAATACTAATCATCTTCTTTAATAATAAAGGAAGTAAAGGTAACGAAACAGAACTAAAAATAAGACTTAATTTAATTTTCATGAACAAATTTTGTACAATCTAGATCGACATAACGTGTTTATATACGAGGGTAGATCCAAATAAAAAAAGGTTACAGGCAGCAGCATTTGAAAAGTGATTATTGCGAAGGGAATATTTTTCCCCAGAGTGGAGTCAGATGGCGGTAGTTGTCTTACAACTGTTGTGCGGATAGGTAGTGTAAGTTCACAGACGCGTCATAGCGATTGAAATGGTAAGACTTTTAGAAAAGTGGTCTCGCTTGGAGGTGCGAGCCGTGATTCGTTTCTTATGGGCATAGAATATGGGCATATTGAGTGATGGTGTCATCCTCCTGCATGACAATGCCAGACCCCATTCTTCTCGCTAAACTCAAGAATTGCTGCAAAAGTTCAAGTGGCAAGTCTGGAGTCACCCCCGCCCCTCCCATACAGCCCAGATTTGGCACCCAGTGACTATTTTCTTTTTCCAGAATTGAAGGAACACTTATCTGGAACAAGGTTGTTTACAAACAATGATGTGAAAACAGCTGCCGAGAACTCGCTCAATGAACAGGGACGTGATTTTTACCAAGCCGGGTTATACAAGTTATTCCTGCGTTCAGATAAATGCCTAAATACATTTGATGATTATGTGGAAAAATGGTCGACAAGTATGCCTCTTAATTCCATTTTGTATTTTCTGTCTATTGTCCATAAATAATTTTTTAATTACCCTTGTAACTTTCAGATTGAATATTTGACGCTTTTCCGGATGACAACATGTAAAACTATTTCGTAGTACTCAGTTAACTTACATTTCACGCAACTTTCAAAACATTCCAAACATCTTCCAAACATTTCCAAACATTTGATTTTGTTTAAAATCAATCGGCTTCTAGTATTCACTGATTGTAATTTTTTACGTAATTAATTTAATCAATCAAAACGTTCTATTTGTTCGTGAGATATCGCTTCCACAGATTCTCGGACGCACATACGCACAGACATAAAAAAAAATTCGAATCCATTCCGTTGTTCAAGAGGTATTTAAATTGGAAACTTATATTGAGATTATTCCTTTTATATATTGAATTAAGATCTGTCATGGTTAAAAGCAGATTATTCTCAGAACTAATTAATTTGGGAACTTATGCATATATGCATTAAAACAACAACAAAAAATATATACAAGTATTTTGCTGCATTCGTGGGATAAAACACAGACGCCGCTTGTTACCACAATACCCGAATTAAATTTGAGATCAACAACGGAATAAATATTACGAGACAAAAGAATTTTTTATTGTATATGATCTATTAAATCTTACGTGAGGAATTTAATAGAATTATATTTCGATGTAATTTATCGTTTTTTTCGAATTTCTTACAATTGAAGATAATGCATTTATCACCTTTAAAGAAATTTTCACTCGTATTGATAATCTCCAAGTTTTACATTTATCTGATTACACTAATTTGATAATTTATATATTTTAAATTATTCTTAATCCAAATTAAGGATTATTGCATATTGTCTCTCCATAACATTGATAGTACATACGTGAAGAATAATTATTGTGACTGAATGATGGAATTGAAATTTTGATCCTCAAATATTGAAATATTTATTCATCTTGGGCATCTCTGTGCAAATTTCAACCGAATTATTAATACTGGTGTGTGAATATCTTTAAGCACCAGCGTATTATTTAAATAATCGAGTAATATCATACGCATGTTTACTTTTTAACTAATTAGTACAATTTGTTTAGCATATAAATATAAACTTTATTGATAGAGTAAAAGCGTTTTAAAGAAATATGCTTTTATTTAAATTTGAAAAAAAGTAATTAATATATTCACACACACAGCAGTTCCCTTCAAATATAGGTGGATAGTTAGTCTTCCTAGTAACTCAATGAATAGAACACCCTCTGACCAACCAGAAACTAGAGGTTAGATTTCCAGCTGACATGTTTATCTTTTTATTAGATTTTTACTACATACCAGTTATTTATTTACATGTCATTTTACAACGTGAGAAGAGCAATGCTTTACAAAATATAAAGAAAAATGAAACAGAAGGGAATTAAATCACTTTTAAGGCAAGTAATGTATCCATAATTCATTCTCAATCAAGATTTTTAATTTTTAACGTTTTTTATTTTTATTTTATTTGTTTTACATTTTTATAGTTTCTACCACATTATGCTCCAAAAGGGAGAAAACGTAATTATATCTGATCTATTTCATAATTACAGAAACCTGTGTAGCGGGAAATCTAAGCGACGTACTGCCATAAAATTTAGTACAGGAATACTCCAAAACTTGGGAAGGTGCACCTCGACGATACTTTTTTCAATTCGAATTAGTTTTACTTTCCTTATATACATAGTATGTAATATATATCAGATATATAAGGGAAGTATTGTAACGGAGTTAAAAATTCGAATTCGATTTTTTTACGGGAGAACACGTTTAAAGCATCCCTGAGTATAGAGGTTTGATAGATTTTTCCTAACAAAATCTATGAAAAAGAAGTCTGTTCTTTAATTATTCAAATCGGTTGGCGATCGATTGCATTCGAAACTAGGATATCGTTTTCATACGCCGTAAATCATAATCATCTCAAAGATTTCAGAATTACCAAGCAGCGTAAGGATTTACACTCTAGTTATGCAGCAGTGACTTGGATACTTGATTACAAACCATGAATCTATGTTTTAGTGACATAATAATTTTACTTTTTAAAACGTTTACACAGCTGCATTAAAATCATTAGTTTTAAGCAATTTCTTGCATTAAAAAAATATCCGAGTTCAAGAATCTTTCCTTAATTTTCTCATACATTAGTATCCCATAATTTTACATCCATTTATCAATATCGGAATATAAAAAATTACGTTTTTCGTCTAGTTTTTGTTTTCATGTAGTTCTTTTAACATTTCCTAATAAAGGATATTTAGTTTTATCAAGCTAAAATGAATTCTGGATGGAGCAACTTCCATCTTTCAAGTAAGGAAGTGCTCACCTGGTCATCCTACCTCCATGGTTTCTTAGCTGTTATCGTTCGTTATTAAGGAACAAGCAATTAAAGTTATTAGCAAGTAAAGTGCAGATATCAGGCATAAAAATACTTAAATGATTTCTTTTACTTTATTTTCTGGTAGTAATATTTACTGTGAGCCAGCAACGATACAGAGCATGAATTTAGCTCTACCTACCATTAACAAAATTCTTAGTGCTCATGAATACAATGAAGCAATGTTGTTGCGCACGGGGAGGGGGAGTTAATAATCCCCCAAGGACCCATCAGAACCCATGGAAGTTCGTAGGAATGATAATTGGAGAAATGGGAAAAAAGATATTTTGTTACCAGACCACCCTTACACTACTTTCTTTTCTGGTAACGCTACTGCAATGAAGCAACAACTACTTCATAACTTGGCGTAATAAGCAAAAACATAAAATAACCTTACAGCAACAGCAAAACTATGTTCCGCGGGAGATAAAGAATGTTCCAGATGAGCACTTTTTTGACTGAATTTTTCTTTTATTTCATGTAATTGGAATGAATTATTGGAAATTTAAGAATGTCACAACACTATTCATTCCGTATGGAAATTAATGGTAATGCCTGAAACAATGGACGTGGTCTCTATTTTAGGAAGTTCTCGTCTGGTCAGCCTACACGCTGTAGATCATGAATTCTTAGTCATTATTGTTCTCCATTACGGATCAATCAAGGTTATTAGCAAGCTATGTGTAGCTACCCGACATAAAATTTTTTAAATAATTTTCTCTTATTTTATTTTCTGGTAGATATATTTACTGTGAGCCAGTAGTGATCCAGAGCATGAGTTTAGCTCTCCCTAACATTAACAAAATTTTTAGTGCTCGTTATTACAAGGAAACAATAATGTGCGTTGCGAAGGTTTGATAACCCCAGAGACCCATCAGAACCCATTGAAGTTCGTAGAAATAATAATTGGAGAAATGGGAAACAAGATATTTTATTACCAAGCCACCCTCGCACTATTTTTTTTTTTGGTAACGTTAATGCAATGAAGCAACGACTACTTAGTAACATGTCGTAATAAGCAAAAACGTACAATACCCTTACAGTGACAGCGAAACCTTGTTCCGCGGGAGATAAAGAGTTTTCCAGCTGAACACTTTTTTGATTGAATTGTTTTTTATTATTTCGTATAATTGGAACGAATTATTGGAAATTTAAGTTTTTCACAACATTATTCATTTTTTATGGAAAATAATGGTAATGTCTAAAACAATGGACGTAGTATATTTTATGTAGAAAATGTTAGTTTAAACTGTGTAAATGTTATAAAAATAAAATGTATTGACAAATACCTTTTTTTTCATGCCACACAAAATCCCCCACAACGGTGAATATTAATCTGCAAACCGCATGTCTCTCCGACCCATAGATATTTTTTATAGCGTTTTACTTTTGCTCCGAACTTTTGAATCACCCTGTATATAGCAATCCAAATTGGAAAATGGAATACAATACAAATTGAAGAGTAAAGTACCACAAATTGGCTGCGGGGGAGGGGTAGTGACCCCCTCTCCCCGGTTAAGCAATGCTTTACGCCGCGGCAACACTCTCAGGAGCCGGTACATTACCCATTATTGATATAAAATCGTAAAAGTAACATCAAAATACAAAACCTCATAATAAGAAATATAAGCCTTACTCACAATAAGAAATATATACTACAATTAAACACACTACATTAAACTGCTTAAAGACTAGTACTGTATTAACACGTACCTTGTGGGAACTAAATACGCTGAACGAGGTGTTATTCACTCAGTTTTACTTTTGAATAAAACATTAATAAACATTGCAATTTCACATTTATTTATTCCGTTTACAAATAATAAAATTTAGGAGTATTTAAATTATCATTATTTAAGACGTTAATTTCTAACTTGTTTCATTGCATTCATTTCAATTTATCACTCACTAATAATTTTTTAATTATGTCATTATTCATACTGTAAATGTGACACCAAGTTTTCATAATTACAGAAATATTGTGTGAAATTAAATATCTGTAACTCATTCTCTTCATTTTGCTAAAATAATTGATTCCACAAATAAATCATTCTAGACACATTATTTGGTTCGGGTTTTTTCCCCCTTGAGATTGAGAAAATTTAGCTTTTTAAAGATTAATTTTTAATCTGTTCGAAGTTAAAAAAAAACAAAAAAAAAAAACAATATTTTGAAGGAAACAAGTTTATAAAATAAATATCTAAGAAACAAATTACTTTTAGAAATTGTTTTGTCATTTGCGGAAATTACTTTTTTAAATCTTTGATGATTCTTGACAAAAAAAAAATAAATAAAAAAAAAATAATAAAATAAAACTTCATGACTCCTTAATTCAAGTTATCCGATATATCAAATTCAAAATTTCCCCTTTCGTGACATGTTTTGCTGAAATTAATCCCAAATTAATTCGGGTTTTTTTTTTAATATTCTTGATACTTGTGTGATGGGTTTATGACACAGTGTTACGAGCATTATCATATAGTCTGCCAAAGTATTTGTGTACTGCTAAGCAAAGTAGCTGATTGATTGGTAAACAATTTGGAAGGAATGACTCTCAGACTTTTACACCGTGATTACTTCCGATAGTAGACTTTTTCTTTTACGTTTTTCCATTTTTGTGCGCTTAATTTTTAAAACGTTTGTACATTACCTATTTCATTACCATAAAAATTGTTCTAACTTTGCCGTGATTATGTTGACTAGATTTGCCAACGCTAGATTTGCCGAATGGTCAAGGCAAGCGTTTCCCAGCGATCGTTCGGCCGCCGGGTTGTGGGTTCGAGTCCCACATTCAGGCATGGATGTTGTGTCGTTGGGCGCGATGCGTTCCTACCCCCCACTGGTGCACTGGGGCAACGTCATGTGACGGTAAAAGGTTTGCGGTTCTGGTGGGTGTATAGGCGAATGATGAAAATCAATGGCCTGGCCATTAGAAAAAGAAATGTTCACTAGATTTTGAATTATCCTTTGTCTTTTTAATAAATTTCTTTGTTAATCTGCTAATCTGCTTGAAAACAAATAACGAGGAATACTTTTGGCGTAGGTCTAAATCTTCCCCTGCCCAAGGTAAGGGGGCAAATTTGGTAATCAAGTAAAAGTACAATCTACTACTGCTTGCAAATAAAAAGGGTGAGAGAGATGATTATTATAGAGTTAAATAGAGAAAGAAACAGCGCATCAGAAGAGATATGACCAGCCATAGTAAGTCTTTCTCCGTGCCAAGAAAAAGAGAGACAAATTTTGAAATTGAATGCCACGATAAAGGCAATCCATATTCGTCGTTACTGCTCGAAAATGAAAAATCTGATGTGGGCAGCACATGACTTTCCCTGCTGACTTAAATCCACGATCTCTTTATTTAAATTCAATTTAATTCACTTTTAATTCAATTTCCGTTCTCATTTGGTAACTGGACTTATTTTTAAAGATGGCGTAGAGAAAGTACGAAAAAACTCTTATTATTTTCTTACTCTTATTATTTTCTTAAAAAATTTTCGTATTAAGCAAACATTTAATGGATATATTTGAGCATACGCAGTTTTTTATTTTAGATTTTTGCGATTTTTGCGGGCCATTTTGCAAAAAAAGGCAGGTTATTTTTGTTCCGAATCGTACCAAGATCTAAGCAGCACCAGGGTGTCCCACGAGTGACTTATCTACCAAATTTTGTGAAATTCAGTCTATTAGTTTTTCAGCTAAAGTGGATACAAGCTTTTGAGGGCCATTTCGCAAAATAGGCAGGTTCTTTTATCCCAAATCGTACCCAAAACTAATCAGCACCAGATTCACCCATAAGTGACTTACCTACCAAATTTTATGAAATTCGGTCCATTAATTTTTTAGTTATAGTTGGTACAAAATCTGCACAGACAGACACACAGACACACAGAAAGACACACACAGAGACGCCACGCTAAAAACAGTTTTTTCGTATTCTAGAAGTCTCGAAACGTGTAGATTCGTCAAAAACTCGAGTTGCGCTTTTCAGCATGAGTCCAATACTTTCCATATACATTACCATGTATTGCAGGGAAAGTAAAAATATATTATATATAGTCAGAAAAAAAAAAGAACACCGCATCAGAAAAGATATAAACAGTTGTAGGTGGGTGCGTCTGAGCAAGCTGGCATTGCTCGAAATTTAACGAGATTTAACTGATTATCGAGTTAAATCTCGTCTTTCACTAGATAGTTTAAAGACGTAGGGGAAATCTAAATACTTTAAGGATGTAGACTAAATACTTTAAGGACGTGAGATAGTGCCATGGAATAGTGACAGCTGACGTAATTCAATGCTGTGGGTTGCGGCACAGTTGCGACTGAGCACCTTTGATTTTTTTTAACACTCATAAAAGATTTGTATTTGGACATGAACAGAATTTTATGGAACAGTAGAAGTGATAATTTAGAAATAACATATATAAGAGATAACGGATTTTGAAGTCAAAATTATAAAAAAACTTTAAATAAATTAAATCCAATGGTTCTTATATATGTCATTTGTATGTTATCACTTGTACTGTTCTTATAACTATATTCATGTCCATATACAATTATTTTATTGGCGAAAACGATTTCATGATTAGTCTCATATGACCAAGAATGTTGCGAAAATTATTTCTTACCTTTTAGGACATTTTACTAAAACCGTGTAACTTAAAAATATTTTTATATTTTATTACATTGTAAAAAAAAAAAGGGTTGTTTCCCAATATTTTTAAATTTGAGATTTTCACAGAAAATTCCACGTTTTATGATCTCCTAAATACATTCCGAACAGTTTTGTGAGAATATGTGTCTGGGAGTTTGCGGTTGTGTATGCATAGTGTGCACCTGTGATGTATGACCACGATTGCTCAAAAGCGTATGTAATTATGATACATGGTAACGGAAATAATATATGGAATATAAAAAAATCTGATGTGGGCAGCACATTACTTTCCCTAAATAATGTAAATCTGCGCTTCTTTGACAGCGAATTAATGATGCATACAAGATCCACTGCGCAATGTTTTCAGTCTTGAATTAATATCACGTAATTTGAAATCGGCGCTTATATGAATCCAAACAGAGTAACTTATTCATACTTTAAAAATAAAAGCAACCAAAAATTTGACCATAATTAAAAGTATTTTATTAAAATCTCCTTTTACGATGTACTAAAACCACCTACTGTCCAGCCATAGCACTATAGGACATTACCATGCCCTTCATCAGTGGCAAATTGAAAATAAGTGGCGAACATGTGCTTAAGTACAAGCTATAACCGCCAGACAAAATTTACATATTAATAATTTTACATTTTTAAGTACGAGGCATTTAAAATATTATTTGATGTTCACAACTTATTTTCAATTTGCCACTGATGAACGACATGGTAATGCTCGAAAGCACTATGGCTGTGTGGTTTTAGTAAGTCGTAAAAGGAGATTTTAATAAAAGACATTTAATTGAGGCCAATTTTTGTTGTCTTTATTTTTAAAGTATTGATTATTTTGACTCGTTTCCATACAATTTTATTAACTTATTCATACTTATGTACGAAATATTCATCAAGGGTGGGACAGACCAGTGGTTAATGTACAGAATTGCACTCGAACGACCCGAGTTCGATTCCCGCTTCTGCTTAAACTGCCCACGTGTTCACCCGGAGTACGGGCACGTTAAATATGTGGTTTCGTAAGTCCTTCCGAGAGGTTGATGATAGAGGAAGGAAGGTACGATCCCTGTGGATGTCGCTCCCACTCGGATTCGTTCTAAATTGGGTGGCACTGTCCCAACCGTCTAGACAGAGAACTTATACCTTCTTTTAGGTCGGACGGTCTAGGTTGTTGTTATTGAGACCCAGACCGTCCGACCAACCAGAAAGGTGTAAAGTAACTGTTTGAACGGCCGGGAAGCGCCACCCAAATTAGACCGAAACTCAGAGGTGGAGGCAACCAGAGGGACCGTACCCTCCTTCCCCTACCACCAACCTCTCGGAAGGACTTACGGACCCACATGTTTAAAGTGATTGTACTCCGCATGAACACGGCGGCAGTTTTGGCAGTGGCGGAAATCAAACCCGTATTTTCAAAGCATTTTCAAATTTTCGTTAAAAAAATTAAATTAAAAAAAAAATACAAAATTATAACAAAATTGAAAAAAAAAATTATTGGTATTGTATATAGTAATGTTAAGAGGAATATTTATACAAATTTTCACGTTTCTAATTCAATAAATAAATAAAAAAATTTCAACATCCACCGTCCCCTTAATGAATTTTCCGTGAAATAAATGACTTTTGGAGAATTTTTTGGCGTGAAAATACAAAATATCCTCTCTCGTGAATGAAGTAATTTAAATCCACGAAAATGATATTAATAGATTTGTCGCATATTATTTCCAACGGCCAGCTGCTTTGAATAATGGCATTCGCCTATAGCGGTCGAAGCGTGAACAAATTTGCCGCCATACAACGTTGCTCCGGAGCACCACAGAAGTGGATCACATTGCGCTCTTGAGCGCCACCCAATTTATACAGAAACTCAGTGGAGGTTAAGTATACAGGGACCGTACCCTCCTTCTCCTGCTAGAAACCTCTGGAATTTTGGAGACATATATAATTAACGTGGCCGTAGTCCAAGTAAACACGGGTGCAGTTTGGGCAGCTTTGGGAATCGAACTTGCAATGCAATTCCCGTGCTAATAATTTTACATGTAAAAAGTGAACCTGTTCAATGATACTTACTACTTTGTACTTCCATGTAATTGTTTTGATTAAATTTGTTTGTAAATGTGAAATATCTCGAGAACGGTTCAGGGTAGCGTTCTAATATTGGTATGATTCGTTTACTACTGAAACATCGTGCCAAAAATGAATATTTATTTATCATTACTGAAAGTTCTAATTTTTTCAAAATTCTTTCAAAAATCAGAGGGGCTTCTGAACATTTGATCGTGTTTCAAATCGGGTTTCAGTATTCACTCATTACAATAATCGTATTAAATTATTTTCGAAACACCCCATTCGTCTGTGAGATATCGCGTCCAAAATCACTCTCTTTCTCTCTCACACACACACACACACACACATATATATATATATATACATGCATACATACATACATACATTCATGCATAACATACAGTCATACATTACACACACTAACTTACATGCACACTCAGACATCCCCACAAAAATATTCGATTCAAATTCAGGAATGTCCAAAACATACTATACCGTTAAAAACTCGAATTTGAATTTTCAACCCCGTTTTAATATTTTTCTATACATTATATTATGTATGTAGGGTATGTAATGCATTATACTACGTATGAAGGGAAATTAATAACTGAGAAAGTTGAATGGAAACTGATACTGTAGATTTTTTTTAAGAATGTTAACATTTCAAACCAAATTGATTAATTTGAATTTATCATTCCGAAGCCAATTTTTTAATCCATTATATAATATATATTAAAAATGTACTATTATAAATATTATTATTATATATTATAAACAATATATTATATACTTTAAAAACATTACATTATATACATTATAAACATTATATTATATACATTATATAATATACATTAAAAATGTACATTAAATACAGATCCTATGATTTTAACACGTCCTTTTGGGATTTATCAAAGTAATTTTAAAAATATATATTTCATTACACTAAAATAACTTCTCCGTTAAATAAAGCATTTTAAACATTATATGAATTATACTTTGCTTGTGAGAAATTTTAACCTTTGAAAGACATATTTTTATCATTTAAATATCAAATAAAAATAGTCTATAAAAAAAAACATATGATATAGTAAATTATTTTTTTATAATTCGTCATGATTTTTAACACCAACCAAAATCCGCATTTTATAAATTATTTATTTCAAATAATATGACGTGTTACACAAAATGACACATCATGCTTCGATTGATTATTGATTTATTAATTTGCGACATCTTAAGCCCTTTATATGACAGAATTTAAAATGTTATGTAACAGTTTTCCTCTCATCCCCTCTCTTCATAATTTGTGATTATTATATCCGATACACATGCAAACTACGTATTACCCAATAATATTAATACCATTATCCAATAAAACATAATTACTATATACCCCCTAACAAAACACAATCAATTTACAGCCCTTCATACCTCCTAGCAAAACGTACCCGTGCCACGAACAGCGAAACTCTCTATATTTTAAATCAAGCATATTAAATCAATAATTCCCACAAAACAGATATTATCAAAGAAATTAAATATAATTTTCTGAGGTATTGTATTATCGCCAACTTTGAAACATTTACTAAAAGTCACTGAATTAACGATATTACGCCAAATTTGTCACGAATGTCGTTAAATCTGTCGCTAAAGGGAACAGATAAACAGAGAGAAGATGTTTCCTTATGTAGTATGACAGACATTTTTGTAAAATATATACAGACAAATGAATTACTTAAATTTAAATTAAATCGCTTAAACTGCTGCAAAAGTAACTGTAAAGTAAAAACTTCCTTAAAAGCACATCATATAGCAAATTAAAGACGGTATTAACTGGTTTCGGGGGTTAAAAACAACATCTATTATCGAGATAAAAAAAATATGAGCAACCCCGCTAAAAAAAAAACAATCTGTCACTCTCTTGCTCAGGTTGGTGTGGTCTTGTTATGTTAAACAAGAAAGATCCATCATGCATAAAGTATCGATTATGAAACACTTTCCAACTTCAATGCAATTTTATTTAAACATCTCAAAAATGCGATACATTCCTCGGTAATATTTTTAAAATTATCACAATACTACATTAATTTATTAGATTTGAAAACTTAGAACTTCATCGAAAAAAATGAACTTCATTCAAATGACGGCATTGAAATATAAATTGCCTGGTTTAAACATCTCTAAAATGTGATACATTCCTCGGTAATAATTTTAGAATTATCATAATATTATGATAATTTATTATATTTGAAAACTTCATCGAAAACAAATGAAATTTATTCAAATGACGTCATCGAAATATAACACGTCTGACTCTCTCTATAAAATCAGCATTTTATTTATAAAAATTTTTCCATTCATTTCATTCATCACAATACTATAATAATTTATTTTATTTAAAACCTTAAGACCATGGAGGTACAAGTTATATTCTATGCTTAAAATTTCATCGAAAAAAATCGTCCTTCTCTCTGTAAAATCAATGAATGTTTCATTCATAACAGCTATATTGCAGACTCCATGAGCTAAATAATTTTGCATTAAAGAAAAGCAGCAATTCTTATACAACTCATTCTACATATTTTGCTGTTTACATTTTCCATAAGTGAAAATCAGGCTTCATTGCAGAAATAATCAAAGTCGGATGATCATTTAAATTCAAATATATTGTAATTGCGTTGTTTCAGTATATTGATGCACAGAATTTAGCAGAAATAAAGCGGTTTCAGGACGAATACAACACTAAATATGAATTAAAAAGAACTTTAAAAATCACGATTTTGACACAAGATGGATGCCATATTTTATTTTGAAGTGGATCAGTGTATCTCCTGGGCCGGTCTAGGTTGAAGACCCAGACCGTCCGACTCATCCTGAGGATTTGAGCAACTAATTGTACAGCTGGAGACGGTGTAGGTTGTTGTCATTGAGACCCAGACCGTCTGACCTACCAGAAAGGTGTAAGGTAACTATTTGGACGGTCGAGAAGTGCCACCCAATTTAAACCGGAACCCAGTGGGAGAGGCATCCACAGGGACCGTACCCTCCTTCCCGTACCACCAACCTCTCGGAAGGAGTTACGAACCCACATATTTGACGTGATCGAACTCCGCATGAACACGGCGGCAGTTTTGGCAGTAGCGGGAATCGAACCCGGACCTACCGAGTGCAATTCCCGCGCGCTAACCACCGGGCTACCGCACCCGGACGGTCTAGGTTGAATAAGCTAACAAAATATCCATCAAAATGGAATTACATTACATTACAGTTCGCTTCAAGGAGCTAAAAACTTCGTACTCACTCGTACCTCTCACACCTTAAAAGAGTAATTCGATTGTAGAGAAATATCGCACTCCCTCACAGGAATTTCACTAAATGATGAATGCAGCAACCTTCACGGCAATAATCCAGTTAATTAAAATGATAATGCGAACTCGGACACCTATAATAATTGGCAACATTGGGGATGTAAATTTCAAGCAAAATTTTGGTATAAAAATGTCGAGCAGGTGAAGGTAAGTCAATCAATCCACCCACGGTACCAACAATCAATCGCAGAATGCAATTAACTGTTAATGAAATTTCCGTGAAATAAATGACTTTTGGAAAATTCTTTGGCGTGAAAATACAAAATACCCTCTCTCGTGAATGAAATAACCTAGATCCACGAAAATGATATTAAAAGATTTGTCGCATATTCTTCCCAACGGCCAGCTGCTTTGAATAATGGCATTCGCCTATAGCGGTCGAAGCGTGAACAAATTTGCCGTCCTACAACGTTGCTCCGGAGCACCACAGAAGTAGATCACATTGCGCTCTTGAGCGCCACACAATTTATACCGAAACTCAGTGGAGGTTAAGTATACAGGGACCATACCCTCTTTCTCCTGCCTGCAACCTCTGGAATTTTGGAGACACATAATTAACGTGGCCGTAGTCCAAGTAAACACGGGTACAGTTTGGGCAGCTTCGGGAATCGAACTTGCAATGCAATTCCCGTGCTAACCACTGGGTTATCCCACCCCCTATCGCATAATTATACATGCAGAAATTTAACCTGTTCATTGATACTTACTACTTTGTACTTCCATGTAAATGTTTTGATTAAATTTGTTTGTAAAATGTGAAATATCTTGAGAACGGTTCAGGCTAGCGTTCTAATATTGGTATGATTCATTTACTACTGAAACATCGTGCCAAAAATGAATATTTATTTATCATTACTGAAAGTTCTGATTTTTTATGATTTTTCAAAAATTCTTTCAAAAATTAGAGGGGCTTCTGAACATTTGATCGTGTTTCAAATCGGTAGGGTTCAGTATTCACTCAATATAAGAATCGTATTAAATTATTTTTGAAACGCCCCATTCGTCTGTAAGATATCGCGTCTAAAAGCTCACACACACACACACACACACACATATATATATATATATATATATATATATATATATATATATATATACATACATACATTCATGCATAACATACACTCATACATTACACACACTAACCACTAACTTACATGCCCACACAGACATCCCCACAAAAATATTCGATTCAAATTCAGGAATGTCCAAAACATACTATACCGTTAAAAACTCGAATTTGAATTTTCAACCCCGTTGCAATACTTTTCTTATACATTATATAATGTATGTAGGGTATGTAATACACTATATTACGTATGAAGGGAAATTAAAAACTGCGAAAGTTGAATGGAAACATGATACTCTAGATTTTTTTTACAACATTTTATGTCAACATTTCAAACCAAGTATTATTTTAATTTAAATTACATTACTTAAACTGCTGCAAAAGTAACTGTAAAGTAAAAACTTCGTTAAAAGCACATCATATAACAAATTAGAGACGGTATTAACTGGTTTCGGGGGTTAAAAACAATCTCTATTATCGAGATAAAAAAATATGAGCAACCCCGCTAAAAAAAAACCAATCTGTCGCTCTTCTGCTCCGGTTGGTGCGGTCTTGCAAGATCAATCATGCATAAAGCATTGATTATGAAACACTTTCCGACTGAAATGCGATTTTATTTAAACATCTCTAAAATGCGATACATTCCTCGGTAATATTTTTAAAATTATCACAATACTACATTAATTTATTATATTTGAAAACTTAAAAGTTCTCGAAAAAAATGGACTTCATTCAAATGACGGCATTGAAATATAAATTGTCTGGTTAAAACACCTCTAAAATGCGATACATTCCTCGTTAATATTTTTTAAATTATCATAGTACTACAATAATTTATTATATATGAAAACTTCATCGAAAACAAATGAAATTTATTCAAATGATGTCATCGAAATATAACACGGCTGACTCTCTCTATAAAAGCAGCATTTCATTCATTAACATTTTCCCCTTCATTTCATTCATCACAATACTAAAATATATTATTTTATTTAAAAATTTAAGACCATGGAGGTACAAGTAATTAAACTCTATGCTTAAAACTTCATTGAAAAAATCGTCCTTCTCTCTGTAAAATCAATGAATGTTTCATTCATATCAGCTATATTGCAGACGCCATGAGTTAAATAATTTTGCGATAAAGAAATACAGCAAATCTTATACAACTAATTCTATATATTTTGCTGTTTACATTTTCCATAAGTGAAAATTAGGCTTCATTGTAGAAATAATCAAAGTTGGATGATCATTTAAATTCAAATATATTGTAATTGCGTTGTTTCAGTATATTGAAGCACAGAATTTAGCAAAAATAAAGCGGTTTTATAACGAATATAACACTAAATATGAATTAAAAAGAACATTACAAATCACGATTTTGACACAAGATGAATGCCATATTTTATTTTGAAGTGGGTCACGTGATCGCTTCATATAAAAGTGTAATTGTTATATTAATTTTTATTTTAAAAACTACTGAACATATTTTGCTGAAATTTTTTTTATATATTTTATGCGATAATTTGAATATTTCATAAAACTTTCGAAGTAATTTTTGAATTTTAAATCTGCTTAAAAAATGTTTGAAAAATTAGGTCCCATAAGGTTCAATGTATTTCCTTTTTTCAACCTTTTTTCAATCCAAAACTAATTGGGTGATATTATTCATTTATATTCCCATAGGTCCCATAAACCGTCTGAACAAAATGCTAAAATCCATTTTTGATAAAGTCATTTTTACGGCAGTTATCGTGCTAACGGACAGACAGACAGACAGAATGAACAAAGTCATAAACACTTTTCAACTTTGTTGTAAAGTATTAAAAAGGAGGGAAAGGTTGCATCAGAAACTGATTGATACCGTTACTAATATAGTTTATTCATTTTAAGTTTTCGCTTTTTAAACACTTTACAACAAAGTAGAAAAGTGTTTATGACTTTGTTCATTCTGTCTGTCTGTCTGTCCGTTAGCACGATAACTGCCGTAAAAATGACTTCATTAAAATGAAATTTTAGTATGTTGTTCAGACGGTCTGTAGGACCTACGGGAATATAAATGAGTAATATCACCCAATTAGTTTTGGATTGAACCCGGGTTGAAAAAATGAAATACACTGAGACCTATGGGACCTAATTTTTCAACATTTTTTAAGTGGATTTAAAATTCACAAATTGCTTCGAAAATTTTAGGTAATATTCCAATTATTTCATAAAATATATAACACAAAATTAAGCGAAATATATTCAGTAGTTCTTTAAATAAAAATTAAAATAATAATTACACCTCTTATATGAAGCGATCACGTGACCCGCTTCAAAATGATATATGGCATCCATCTTGTCTCAAAATCGTGACTTTTAAAGTTCTTTTTAATTCATATTGAGTATTGTATCCGTCCTAAAACCAATTTATTTTTGCTTAAATTCTGTGCATCTGCATATTGAAACAACGCAATTACAATTTATTTGAGTTTAAATGCTCATCCAAATTTGATTATTTCTACAACGAAGCCTATTTTTCACCTATGTAAAATGTAAACAGCAAAATATGTAGAATAAGTTGTATTAGAATTGCTGTATTTCTTTAACACAAAATCATTTAGTTTATGAAGTCTGCATAGCTGATATGAATGAAATATTCATTGATTTTACAAAGAGAAAGACGATTTTTCTGGTGAAGTTTTAAGCATAGAGTTTAATTAAGCATACAGTTTTAAGCTCCAAGGTCTTAATTTTTAAATAAAATAAATTGTTATAGTATTGTGATGAATGACATGAATGGAAAATTATTTATGAATGAAATGCTGCTTTTATAGAGAGAGCCGGCCGTGTTATTTTTCTATGACGTCATTTGAATGAATTTCAGTTGTTTTCGATTAAGTTTTCAAATATAATAAATTAATGTTGTATTGTGATAAGTTTTAAAATATTACCGAGAAATGTGTTGCATTTTAGACATGTTTAAATAAAATTGCATTGAAGTTGGAAAGTGTTTCATAATCAATGCTTTAAGCATGATTGATCTTTCTTGTTGTTACTAATGTGTTTTATTTGTAATTATAGAAAATAGAATTCATCAATATCTTCAATAGTTGTCTAGCGCGTTTTTGTCTTCTGGAATCTTCTGGAATCCCTACCCACCGATGACCCAGTTAATTGAATCCTTACACACTTCTAATATAAACTATGGTTTCGAACCTAACGGAGCTCAATTTTCGACTTCCTTCCCAGGAGGGAAGGGGACGGGTTTGAAAAGCCATATCAGACACTCCTGACGCCAGCCGTTACCAGCAAGTGTTATACAAACTCTTTTTGGTCGTTGACCCTTTTGCTTTCAATTGCAATTAATATATTAATAATCAATTGCGAATATATGAATATATATCAATTTGACGACCGAACCCTAAAATGCAAGAAAAACCATTGTGATCCAAATTATGCATTTAAATGCTTATTTAAAAAAATATATTCCACGAAACTTATCACGTTACAGACTCCTGGAATGCAGTTGCGGAATACACTTTTATAAACACTGCCTTAGAAGGATAAATATTTGCACACTCATAGGGGATAGAAACTAATAGAAAGGGATTTTCAATTTCTTCCCCCGGCGGTGAGCAAAATGGATAAGGGTTCGAAAAAGCTTTCCAGACTGTTCAGAAAACCCTCGGTAACTAGGAGTTTGCAATCTTGCTGATTTATAGTATCGATCAAGGAACAGAACCTAACTGGGCCAATTTTCGATTAACATGAGTATTTTCGACACTGTCATTCATTGTTAAACAAAATGTAACATATAAAACAAGAAAGATCAATCATGCATAAAGCATTGATTATGAAACACTTTCCAACTTCAATGCAATTTTATACAAACATCTCTAAAATGCGATATATTCCTCGGTAATATTTTGAAAATTATCTCAATACTACATTAATTTATTATATTTGAAAACTCCATCGAAAAAAATGAACTTCATTCAAATGACGGCATTGAAATATAAATTGCCTGGTTTAAACATCTCTAAAATGCGATACATTCCTCGGTAATATTTTTAAAGTTATCATAACACTACAGTAATTTATTATATTTGAAAACTTCATCGAAAATAAATGAACTTTATTCAAATGACATCATCGAAATATAAATCGCCTCTATATAAAAGCAGCATTTCATTCATAAACATTTTTCCAATCATTTCATTCATAAACATTTTTCCAATCATTTCATTCATCACAATACTATAATAATTTATTTTATTTAAAAATTTGTTATCGGCCATATTTATTTTAAAATGTGAAACCTTTCTCATACATAAAATAATTAAACTCTTGGAAAGATATTTATTATATAATATATCTTTTTTTTCTTTCTGGAGGATATAACGAGAGTCAGAATTTAATTGAATTTGTTTTTGTCCCTATATTAAATAATTTTTACTGAAAATGTTTTTATATATTTTATGGGATAATTTAAATATTTCCTAAAACTTTCGAAGCAATTTGAGAATTTTAAGTTCGCTTAAAAAATGCTTGAAAAAGGAGATCCCATAGGGTTCAATGTATTTCATTTATTCAACCCGGGTTTAATAAAAAACTAATTGGGTGATATTATTCATTTATATTCCCATAGGTCCCACAGGCCGTCTGAAAAACATACTAAAATTTCATTGTGATAAAGCCATTTTTACGGCAGTTACCATACTAACGGACAGAAAGAAAGACAGACAGACAGACAGAATGAACAAAGTCATAAACACTTTCAACTATGTTGTAAAGTGTTAATAATTTGCATCTTATTTCTTTGAAATTGTAAATTTCCATATCTTTGACAATCTTAAATACTTATTATTAACAACCACCAATAAATTAATAAAAATTTCTACAACAAATTAAAAGTGCGTCAAATGCCTGTCTAAGGAAATTTAAAGCACAATCATTTATGCACACCGGGCGGTACAATCTGTTTCGACAAACTTTGTTATGGCGAAAAATATTGTTACCCCGGTAACGATAGCGTGAGACCCCATTATAAATACAAGATACGGTGACAAACGATATTCGTCAATACTTCAACCAGATAATGAAATCGACAAGAAAGAATGGGTAGTAAGA
>OX578153.1:94317573-94335073 GCA_951213105.1 Amaurobius ferox
TGAACAACAAAAGTTCAATTAGTAAAAGTTGCGCTCTGCATTAACTAGTTTAAAAAAAATACACCCGGCGCAATTATCTGCAATATTCGGAGAGTTATAGCTTATTAAATGATCGGAAATTTTCTTCTGCAAATCCGGAGTTAGCTGCAAATAAAATTTAGCAGACAGATTCCATGCAAAGTCTAGTTTCAATTTTCAATTAGGCCCTCTTGCCCTAGTCAGAGTAGAAAGAAAACCGAATTCTAGTTTTCCGATTTTAGCTTACTTTTGTAGTTTTTGTGCTATTTCTATATGAATATTTCAGGTCATTTTACCGGGTTTTATTTCTTTTGGTTAGTTGATACACAGCTTAACTTTTCTTATTGAATATTTTTCGCTTATGGGAAATCAAACAAATTTTGTCTCCTTATGTTTATTAAAATACGACCCAAGAAAGAATATAAGAATTTCACATTTAATTTGAGTTACTTTCAAATTGGCAGTATTTGTCTACAATTTTGTAAACCCAAACAGTCATAAAAGCGGCACACATGTAAAGGATAATAACTAAGGGCTAATAACGATTCTGCCACAGGTGGATCTTACAGCTGTTGAAGTATCCTTGATAAGTAGAATGTCTCTTCTACTTATCATGAGTTAAAAATAATTTAAATTTTCATGAGTTAAAAACCTGTTTCCTAACAGAAAAGAAAGAATTTCTTATTTTTACTTTGTAATAATAAAATTTCAAATAAATATTGTATGATATTATCGAAAGACACAAAAACGAAATAACTTCCACTTTTTTAAATGAAGACTAATTAATTAAATAAATTATTTTTCTTTGAGATATGTAAACTTCTAAAATCTGAGCACCATCATTAAAAATTCAGATGTGTAAATCGAAACTCCCATTTTCAATAAATAAATTTTATTCTTGAAATATAATATATCTCAACGATATTTTTAAGTAAACTTTTCAAAGAAAACCGTCATTCTTATTTTCTTTCATATTTTATTTTTAAAGAAAAATTTATATTTCTTCATTTTAATCTTCTTCATGTGCAATTGCTGAAATTTATTTCAATAAATTCCTTAAAGATTTTTTTCTGGTATTTAAATTTGTACCCAAAATATGTCAATATATGTATTAATGCATCACTGAAGAATTTTATCATTTTTTCAATCATGCGTCTCAAACTGGAAATATTAATTAGATATAAGAGTACATAAAGAAACTAAGTTTGTTTATTCAGCAAAAGAAACCTAGGCCTTTGAAATTTATTAAATTAGTAAAAAATTAGTTTTACGAAATGAAGGATTTAGTGTGGGAGGTTTCGCTTGATACGTTCATACACTCCTATTTCATAGTTCCACCTGTATATATAATCAGTATAGAAATATAATACAGTAGCCCCTCACTATATCGCGCTTGTCGGGAGACATGGCAAAATGCGCGATATATCGTGCGATATTATAAAACTTATGCTTTTATGAACACATGCAATAAAAATTAGGAGCGAAAGTACAATAATAAAAAATAATCACATAATAAAGACAGAGAAGTTCCATTTACCTTTTAATTTATGTCCAAATGCACATACACATTTCATTGATTATTGTACACACTTCATTCTCTTGCGAAGAATGTACATGCATATAATCCAATGCCAACTACTTCGATTTTTCTTTTAGAACTTGCTTTCCAGAAAATATAAGTGAGCGAAAATGAATCAACTGCATCTCACTCATATGATTTGAGCTGCATCTTTCAAATGCTGTGCTATGCTCAAGCATAACCACTGCTTCTTTGATGATGACAGAAGGAGAACCCGCTTCTTCATCATCCCTGTCAGCATCTTTTGGGTCCACTTCTTCTCGTACATGAGGTATGATCTGCTCATCTGAAAGAGTTTCAGAAGTCGGTTCATTATCATCTACATTAATCCAATCTTTCATTTCATCTTAGCATACATTTAAACCGAGCGACTTGGATTTTTGAACTAGAAGTTCTATTGAGTCTTCTTCAATATCCTTGAGTTCAACATCATTTAAACATTTCAGCCAGCATTTGGAAAAAGTTTCTGATTTAACAGCGGACCACGCCCTTTAGGAAATGTACATGGCATCTTTTAAGTTCACACTTTTCATTGCCTCAGGCAGTGGTCGTTCTTCAACAAACAATAGTTTGCTCAGCAACTCTCGTCAATAATTTTTTTTTAACATGGCGATTATTCCTTGGTTCATTGGTTGAAGAAAACTCGTTGTGTTTAGTGGCAAAAACATAGCTTTGATATTTCCATCTGATGACATATGTTCTTCTTCATCGGGGTGAGCACTGCATTAGTCAATTAGGAGCACGGCCTTTTCTTCCAAACCCTTATTTCTCAGATGAAGACGAACTGATGGGATGAAATTATAAAAAAAACATTTTTTTAATAAGGTTTATGTCATCTAAGCGTTTCTTGAACTTTCGTATACCACTGGCAGATTCTCCCTATTTACATTCTTCAAAACTCTAGGATTTTTGCTGTTTCCCACAAGGAACATCTTCAACTTATGGCTTCCTGCTTTATTTGCTGCAAAAAGAAGTGTCACCCTGTCCTTTTGCTTTTTGTATCCAGAATTAGTCGTGCTTTTTCTTAAAATCCTGTGTTCTGTTTGACAATAACTTCCAGTACAGTGCAGCTCCATCAGGATTGTATATCAGAAAAAAATCAGAAAAAAATCAGAAAGAAAAAATTGGGAGACATAGCAAAAGCACGATATATCCGAATGCGCGAAATATTGCGGAGCTATATAACGAGGGGTTACTGTATAACTAAAGTGTAGCTCAAATCGATTTTCTCATACAAAAATTCATTTTATTTTCAAATTTTACAAGAAAAATTTTGAAAAATCGGTATCTTGGGTCCCAAAGATTACAACTATAGCGTGTTACCCTTCACTTTAAAGGGCTTGAAAAAAAATCTTTCAATTTATACCACACTTGATAATATTTATGCATGATTGTATCAAATTTTGTCCTATGCTATCATGTCAAAAAATTATAAAATTTCGAATAAATTTCGAACTTTTCGCTCAAATTTTAAAAAAGTCTATCTAGTTTTATATTTTATAATAGAAAAACCGAATATAAGGTTTCGTGAAGATTCATTAATATTTGTGGTCGCTATCTTGTCCACAAGATATCCACCACAGACAGATAGACGGACATCACTCCAAAAAGAGTTGAAACGTGTTCAGAAGGTTATAAAATATATATTGGCATCAAAATCTCGAATTAGACAATTTTCGTGAAACAATACTGTATACTACATTGCTTAGTATAAAAAACTAAAAATTTGGATGTAAGCAGAGCATGAGTTTCTCTGCACAATATGACTTTACTTCTGTCACAGTAAAATAATGATGTGCAAAATCCACAGCACAAGTTTTTGGCATTGAACTAACACCACGTAAAATGAAATCGAATGTTTATGGCAACACAAGTCCAAGCAGTGACTTATTCATACTCATGCAAAAAATCATCATCAAAATGCAATGGACATTTAATTACTGTCCTGTTAAAGAATGACTATTAGTGAATTCTTTAGCATCGAAATCCAAAATAATTGCAAAAAGGGTCTTTTCCCCTAAAAGTATCTCCGATCAAAATTATCTTCTTCAATTATAGTAAAAAATATATTAATTGGATAATATTACAAATGGAAATTGAACCCATTGAATGATATTTACCGATATATATATATATATATATATATATATATATATATATATATATATATATATATATATATATATATATGTATATATATATATATATATATATATATATATATATATATGTATATATATATATATATATATATATATATATACATGTATATATATATATATATATATATATATATACATGTATATATATATATACATATATATATATATACATGTATATATATATATATATATATATATATATATATACATGTATATATATATATATATATATATATATATACATGTATGTATATATATATATATATATATATATATATACATGTATATATATATATATATATATATATATATACATGTATATATATATATATATATATATATATATATATATATATATACATGTATATATATATATATATACATGTATATATATATATATATGTATATATATATATATATATATATATATATATATATATATATATATATATATATATATTATATATATATATATATATATATATATACAGTGACCGCCGGTTATAAGATTCAGTGGTTATAAGAAACAGCCGTTTATAAGACCCAAAACGACAGAAACAAATACAAACTTCATTTTAACATTAAAATTGTGTCGCTTATAAGAAACACGATTCCGCTTATAAGAAACAGTTTTCTACAGAAAATTTGTTGATTTCCTTGCGACGCGGGTGTAAAAAAGAAAAAAATCCATTTGTTTAAGGTTAACTGAAGGACGAGTTGTTATCTCTTGTCTCTGGGCGTACGGGGAGGGGGTGGGAGTTTGCTATGTAACAAAGGATGACAGAGAATTTCTCCGTAGAAAGGCTTAGGGGGAACAACCCCAAACCAGTAAGAAACGAGTTTTAATCTTTTGGCAGTTAAGGAAACATACTGATAAGGAAAGGCATCTCTGCTTATGCACTCAAATAAGATTCGTACAGCTTTAGTTAGTCATTTTATGTTTTGCTAGTGGAAGCATGTCGCAAAAGAGAAAAACCCTTACTTTGCTTGAAAAGCAAAGTTTACTTAAAAAGTATGATTCTCTACCTCTGTGTAGTCAAAGAGAAGCTGCTTCTGCATTAGAAATTCCGCACTCAACATTATGTAAAATCCTGAAAGGCAGAAATGAAATTTTGACGCCAAATTGTAATCTTCAAAGAAAACGGAAACGAGAAGGAAAGGCAGCTGCTATAGAGGAAGCACTCTTACAATGGTTTTCTAACGCCAGATTAAAGAACGCTCCTATCAGTAGGGCAATTTTACTGAAAAAAGCAGAAAATTTTGCGGAAAAATTAGGAGAAAAAGAGTTCCGTGCGACTGATGGTTGGTTAAGCCGCTGGAAAGAACGAAATAACATAGTGTACAAAAAAAATTATGGAGAGAAGCAGGACGCGGACTCCGAGTAGGCATCTTCATGGATTACGCAAAGCTTACCACCTCTATTAGAAAAATACGCTCCTCATCAAATTTTTAACACTGACGAGACTGGGCTCTATTTTAGAGCGATGCCCGAGTATACAATGATGTTCAAAAATGATCTATCCTCCGTTGGAAAAAAACAAAAAGATCGAGTTACAGTTCTGTTAACAACAAATATGACGGGAACTGTAAAAAAGAGCCCTTTAGTTATTGGCAAAAGCAAACGTCCGCGCTGTTTAAGTGGAATAAAAAAATTGCCAGTGATCTACGAAAATTCAAAGAATGCCTGGATGACAAGTAGAATTTTTGAAGACTTTTTGTTAAAGTGGGACAGGGAACTGATGGGAAGAGAAAAAATTCTTTTAATCCTTGACAACTGTTCGGCTCATCCTGTAGTACAGCTGACAAACATTGAACTTTGTTTTTTGCCACCCAATACAACTTTCATCATACAGCCTCTTGACCAAGGAATTATTAAAGCATTTAAAACCCTGTATCGGTGAAATTTGCGACAGAAAATAGTAGATGCAATTGATGAAGAGAAAGGATCGGCTTGCGAAATAAGCAAGAAAATAACCTTGCTTGATGCTATCCATATGATCGCAGGCGCATGGAAAAATGTTTCTGACATATGCATTTTTAATTGCTTCCGTAAAGCAGGATTTTTGAAAAATAATGTTGACATACCAGCAGAAGATGTAGAAGAATTAGAAGCACATTTCGAAGAATGGATTCACATCGATGAAAATTTACAAACATCTGAAGAAAAAAGTGATGATGACATAGTGGCGGAAATTCAGAATGTTTGCAATGAAGAAGAAAATGAAGACGACGTTCCACAAGAAGAAAATTTTCCTACAGCCAAACAGTCGCGAGAAGCCCTAACTATAATTAGAAAAACTCTTGAACATAGAGGGGCATCAGAAAAAGTTTATGGACTATTTTATGATTTAGAAATGGATGTACGTAAACTAATCACAGACTCATTAGCACAAACAACACTGGATAAATTTTTTGCTGTTCCTCAGTAATAGATTACGGTATGTATGAAAATGTACTATGCTCTTATACATAAATGAACGACCTATGAGTTTTACTTTTTATTCTTATTTAATTACATACTAGTATATGCATACATATAGATAATATTTTAAGTTGTAAGGCTTAATTCGTAAAATAAGAAATATTTTTGAATGCAAAACTCAATTTACAAATGTATTATGTATGTACTAATATTTTACTTATATACATTTATCTTTTAAATTCTGTAAAATTGTGTTCAATAGTTAGTATTTACAATGGAAGAACGATATTTAAAAAATTTCCGGATTTAAGAAACAACTGCTTATAAGAAACAAAACGAGCGAAACGAACGTGTTTCTTATAAGCGGCGGTCACTGTATATATATATATATATATATATATATATTAAGCCTTTCTCAATAACGCGCCCTTTTCTTTCATAATTATTATTCCAAATTCCTATTTCATGTCCAGCACGTATTGCAACTATATTAAATTCTATCCCACGCCACTAGCCACTAATATTAAAAAAGTTTGCCAGCACTTCCTCTTTTCCTCGACCATACCATATGTGGTCACTAATCTTTACCTCTGCGTAAACTTTCTCATATAAAACTGCTTCACCATCACATTTTTAAAGCCGCGACATTTTGAACATTTTTGCCGATCACATTTTGAACGCGAAGGCCGCATCTGCCCCATGCCTCATATCCCTCCCTCTCCGATGTAAATGTACATTGTGTGAAGCAACGCAGACAGCATTGAGATGTCTTGAAAACTGGTCGCTTACGAGGATCTCGACCTCCCTATGTAACTATACCTATTTCCAATGTCATATAATAAAGGGGATTTGTGATAACGTGAAATGTCTCTTTCCTGGATTATTGTAGCCTATATTACATATATATATATATATATATATATATATATATATATATATATATAAAAGGACAATCAAAATATCTAAAACAAAATGAAGTGAGTAAAGGCGCTATATGTAGCACTTGCTATATGCAGCTATATGCAGCACTGTGTTTTTCCTGGGAATAAAAACACGCTTTAACCAGGAATAGGGGTCACAATCCCCCCAGACATTAATGATCCCTCGTTAGCATTCTTTTACTCCCTTTACTGTCTTTCATACTTGAATTATAAAAAGTTTAAGTGTTCCTTTTTGGCATATATATATATATATATATATATATATATATATATATATATATATATATAATCTAAAGAAAAATCACGTATGAAAAATCGGCAGGTTTCTCAAACTTTAATTTGGATTAGTGCAGTAACTTAAGTTCGTTATATAAGGACCGTGAACGTGATAGGGATCTAAAATTTGCATCTTTCACTTTCTAATGATCTTACGTATAAATTGATCCTTTATTTATGATTGTCGAAGATCCTGATTTATTTATGAATTCTTTTAAAATGCTTTCGAAAATTGGAGTATCTTCCGAACATTCGACCGCGTTTGAAATCAATAGGATTCTAATTGTAATAATCGTACTAAATTACTTTTAAAACATTTAATTCGTTCATGAGATGTCAGATACACAGACTCGTGAACACACACACACACACACACACATACACACACAAACACACACATACACACACAAACGCACACATACATACACACACATACATACACACACACACACATACACATGCATATATACACATATACACCCATATACATACACACATACATACACACACACACACATACACATGCATATATACACATATACACCCATATACATACACACATACATACACACATACATACATATATGCACACATACACACACACATACATATATACATACACATACACACATACATACACATACACATACACATGAATACACACACACATACACATACACCCGCACTCACACATATTACCTCAGAGACTTTGAATTCGAGTTTGGGAATACTTTTTTGGATTCGAATAAACGGACTCTTCCGTTCAAAATTCGAATTCAAATGTTTGACCTTTGTAACAATACTTTCTCTTATCTTATATACTATGTATGTTAAAATGAAAACTTTTTTCATCAAATGGCATACGCAAGTTATTACTTTAAATTATTTCGAAAAATTCTGAAATTTTTTTTTTTTTTAAGTTGTAAACAAATTTGTCTGGTTGATGAATTGAAAGAATTTTCCTGATCTGTGTTAATGTCTGTGATTATAATGTTCTTAACATCCGTAGGGTAATTTAAACGATTTCAGCACATTATTTTCTACCAATAATTGTACGACCATTATTGTTTCGAAAATATTCCTGTGTTCTCCATAGATAATAATTCTGTGAAATTCATAAATAACGCTGAATAAATTCACAAATATGGAAACCGCTTTATCAAAATACATTACTACAATTCAGAGCATTTTCCATATTACATAACATAACGTCGCTCTCTAGAGAATAAACAACCTCATGCTTGTTTCCTAGGAAATATCTTCTTCTTCTTTTTCAACTCAGACCGTCCGACCTACCCGAAGGTGTTGTTGAGACCCAGACCGTCCGACCGAAGGTGTAAAGTATCTATTTGGACGGCCGGGAAGTGCCACCCATTTTAGACCGAAGCCTAGTGGGGGACGGCATCCACAGGGACCGTACCCTCCTTCCGCTACCATCAACCTCTCGGAAGGACTTACGGATCAACATATTTAACGTGCCCATACTCCGTGTGAACACAGTTTAGAAAATATCAATACATCACCCCAATAAATTTGTAAGGAAAGGTCCAGGAGTATGCGGGTTAGGTCTATCTGTAGCAGCGTTTTTCAATGAGTGTTCCGTGGACTGGTACAGCCCAGTGGTTAGCGCGCGGGGATTGCACTCGAACGACCCGAGTTCAATTCCCGGCTCTATAAAAACTGTCTCCATATTCACGCGGAGTACGAGAACTTTGCATATGATTTTTCATAAATTATTTCGAGAAGTTTTTGGTAGAGGAAGGATGATACGATGTCTGCGGATGGTGACTCCTCTGGGTTCCGGTTTAAATTGGGTGTCACTGTCCTGGCCGTCCAGACACATATCTTACACTTTCGGGTAGGTCTGACGGTCCGAGTCGAAGAAGATCAAGACTCTATGTCTGCTGCATGTATTCCTGACAGTCTACCAGCTGCTATAGAACGTTTTCGATTTTCATTCTTAGTGCGATAAGATGCATTTCGCTTTGGTGGCATCTTAAAATAAAAATATTTTAACTGCAGTAAATATCTGATGTGGGCAGCACATGACTTTCCCTGCAAACTTATATCCACGTTCTATTTATTTCAATTAAATGTAATTCACTTTTAATTCAATTTTCGTTCTCATTTGATAACTGGACTTATTTTCAAAGGTGGGGTGGAAAAATACGAAAAAAACTAATATATCACGAGAACGGCTAGTCCTAGTGTAATGGGGTTTGTCTTATTCTTTTCTTCGTTAAAAATTACGTATTAAACAAGCATTTAATGGATATATTTGAGCATACGTAGCTTTTTAGTTTAGATTTTGGCAATTTTTGCGGGCCATTCTACAAAAAAAGGCAGATTATTTTTTTCTGAATCGTACCAAAATCTAATCAGCACCAGGGTGACCTATACGTGACTCATCTACCGAATTTTGTGAAATTTGGTCCATTAGTTTTTCAGCTAGAGTGGATACAAGCTTTTGAGGGCCATTTCGCAAAAAAAGGCGGGTTCTTTTATTCCGAATCGTACCCAAAACGAATCAGCACCAGCCCCGCCCACAAGTGACTTACCTACAAAATTTTGTGAAATTCGGTTCATTAGTTTTTTAGTTAGAGTGGATACAAAATCTGCACAGACAGACACACAGACAGACAGACACACAGACAGACACACACACACCGACGTCACGCTAAAAATTGTTTTTTCGTATTCTAGAGGTCTCGAAACGTGTAGATCCGTCGAAAACTCGAGTTGCGATTTTCGACACGATTCCAATACTTTCCCTATACATTACCATGTATTGTAGGGAAAGTAATAATTATATTAGAATTACAATTGTTCATGATAAGTATATTTGTCAAAGGCTTCTAAGTAATCAACAATAAATCACATAATTGTTCAGTCCAAGGACATCCTTGTTACGTTTCTGATCAACAACCAATCACAGAGATGTGTGAAGTCAATTCGACCTATTAAATGCTTGCTCATGCTAGCAATGATAAATTTTACTGATTGATATTTAATTAAGGCTTAAATCAAAAGTCTCCATCAAAACCCTTAAATCATATCTACGGGATTTTAGTAGTCTATATGTAAAATCTCATAACTGTTTGTCTTTTATTCGCAACAGTGTCAAAAATCCACACGATTTTTTTTTAATAGAGATATTTTTAAACTCCTTTGTCGGATCTCATAAAATAAAGTTCAAAAGTAGAAAGATAATCTTCCACCTACTCTATAAGGTATAATTTAGCCATAAGCTGTGAAAGACAAACATATTTCTTGGATGCATAGCATACAAGAATTCGACAAATAACTCCCAATCAATATATGGATAAAAATAATATTTGTTCCAGAAGTGTCCACCATTCGCGTGATTAAATGCAACATTTGTGTAGTCTGGAGCTATCTCACCAGTTTATCGGCAAAATTTGCAGTGTTACTCAAAATATTTGTGTAAAAATTTTTAAGCACTCACTTTCACTTAATCATTCCATCTAATAACAAAATTTTTGATTTTCCGATTTTTTCACACTAGGCGTTTTTATAAATATACATATTATAACACTTTCGACAAGGTGTGGACATAATCTAGAGCTATATCTCTCTGTGAACGGTGCAGCGTCCACTTCAATGATAAGAACTTGCAATTTCGTCTCAACGGTAGAGCGTCGGCTGGCCAGTTCGGAGATCTGTGGGTTCGATTCCCGTCTGGGACAGCAAGGGTCTTTACAATAACGCCCAAAATCAGTCCTGTGGGTTAGTTTAAAGATGTTGGAGGTCTGAAGACTCCAGACCGTGCAACTCACATAGTGGGTTTAGAGTAGCTATCTGCACGGCCGGGCAAAGATACCTCCTGCACTCAGGAGGCACCCAAGGTCTACCATCCCGCCAAACGAACATTTATTTAGGTCTAAAAAGATAACAGTTAATGAAAAATATTGTGGTTAAACAGACAGTTTTACATTATATTTGAACCTGACAAGTACGTCCATTTTTCAAAAATTGGAAAAGAGTTATTACGAATATAGATAAAAAGATCATTGAAAAATGAAATTTGGAGTGAGGTTTATTAACATAATGAAAATTAGATTAAAATTAAAGAAAATAATAGAATTTTAAAAGTAAAATTTAGAAAATGTATAAAAAGAAAATATATGAAAAGGAAAAAAAAAATAGGGACATGAAAAACAAAAATATAAATTTTGAATAAAATTTAGAAGAGAAAAATCAGAAAAAATACAAATAAAAAGGGTCAAAAGAAAAAGAAAGAACTGAGAAAATAAGAACAGTTAACATAGCTTTTTTTATATATAAACAGAAAATATGGAGGGAACGCAATAAGTTCACATAAGTTAATAAGAGTGAAATAAAGGGATTCATTGATCAAAATTATTTGAGAGCAGAATCTACTCATAAGTGTAGGTCATTTTATAAGAAATTTCCATGGCAACAAGAATACAGTTTTTAATTTTATCTACTGAAGAGGGATTTGAACGAACGGTTGAGGCAGCAAAACCCTTTACAATGGCGCCCGAACAAAACAACCCTGTAGGTTAGTGCAACTAGTCGGTGGTCTGAAAGTGGCCCTAGTACGATTAGCACGGATTCAGTGGACTCTGGAAGATTGAGCGCCGATTTCAAAATTGTGAGGATAATGACCACGCATTATACTATCCTGGGTAAAAATGATAGTAGCAGGGGGCTAACCTGAGGTAAAAATAGCAGGAGGTGGTCTGTCAGGTTGTCAGTTGCCCGCCAATCTGACATTAGAGGTGCAGAATGCAGAGCCCACTTCAAAGATAATAGCTTGGAATTTCGTCCCAGTAGCTCAACTGTAGAGCGTCGGCTGGCCAGTTCGGAGATCCAGGGTTCGATTCCCGGCAGGAACAGCAAGGTTCTTTACAAAGGGTGATGACTATTTTACTTAGCCAAGATCTAAATAGGGGGATATGGTTAAAACTAAAGGTTGTCATGGGGAACGTTAGAAGAAAAATTTGATGTATTTAGAATGCCATGTCTTGGAAACAATGGAAGTCTAACATGCGCAACCAGTGAATTAAAGTATTCAAACTTGCACACGCGGTTTTATTTCACTTCATCGAGCATCCTAATCAAACTATGAATCAAACCATTTTCGCTTTCCCTATAAAATATAATGATGTGTAGGGAAAGTAGAAAGTATTTCAATCGTATCGAAAATCGTAACTCGAGTTTTCGAAGAATTCACTCGTTTCGAGAAGTCTAGAACACGGACAAACCATTTTTAGCGTAAAGTCTGTGTATCTGGGCAATACCTGTGTCTACTCTAGTTCAACTACTAATTGACCGTATTTCACAAAATTTGGTAGATAAGTCACGTGTGGATTACTTTAGTAATAAAGTTTTGCGGCGATTCAGAAGAAAAGAATCTGCCGATATAGCTTGCAAAAGTCGCCACAATCTAAAATACTACCTATGCTAAAACGTATCGATTAAATACTTATTTTATACGCAATTTTGACAACAAAAAATAATAAGACTAACTCCACATCTCTAGGATTAAACGTTCTCGAGATAATTAAGCCTTTTTTTTTACATAATTGTAAAGTCGCCAAATGAAAACTGCAAATGATTTAATTAAAACTACAAATTCAGTATAGTTTCAAATAATTATGTGTTTTATCTTGTGTAATTAAGCTCAATAAATTATGAAAGAAATAAGAATAAAATAAATTTGTCTGTAAGGAAAGTCATATACTGCCCACATCTGATTTTTTATTATCAGAGGCACTAAAGAACCTGATTTTTATTCAACACATAGCTTGCCGTACTAACAATTTTCTTTTGCATTTAAAAATAATAAGACAAAATATAAATAAATCCAGATTAAGGCTTCGTCTGACTTCCACTTTACGCCAGCTTACATTAGAATTTCTATCAGTATTCCCTTTCAAGTTATTTTGCTTAAAAATTCTTTAAATATTTCTTTTTTACTTTCCCTGCAATACATGGTAATGTATAGGGAAAGTATTGGAATCCTGCCGAAAATCACAACTCGAGTTTTCGACGGATCTACACGTTTCGAGACCTCTAGAATGCGAAAAAACTAATTTTAACGTGACGTCTGTGTGTGTGTGTCTGTCTGTGTGTCTGTCTGTCTGTGCAGATATTGTATCCACTCTAACTAATAAACTAATGGACCGAATTTCATAAAATTTGGTAGATAAGTCACTTGTGGGCGAATCTGGTGCTGATTAGTTTTGGGTGTGAATCGGGATAAAAAAAAACCGCCTTTTTTTTTGCGAAATGGCCCGCAGAAGCTTGTATCCACTCTATCTGAAAAACTAATGGACCGAATTTCACAAAATTCGGTAGATAAGTCACTTGTGAGTCATTCTAGTGCTTTTGGTACGATTCGAAAAAAATAACCTGCCTTTTTTTGCAAAATGGCCCGCAAAAAAAGGCAAAATCGAAAATAAAAAATTACGTATGCTCAAATACATCCATTAAATGCTTGTTTCATACGTAATATTTAACGAAGAAAAGAATAAGACCAACCCCGTTACACTAGGACTAGCCGTTCTCGAGATATTTTAGTTTTTTTGTATTTTCTCTACGCACCTTTGAAAAAAATCTAGTTATCAAATGAGAACGAAAATTGAATTAAAAGTGAATTAAATTTAATTAAAATAAAGAGAACGTGGTTATAAGTCTGCAGGGAAAGTCATGTGCTGCTCACATCAGATTTTTACTTTCCCTGCAATACATGGCAATGTATAGGGAAAGTATTGGAATCATACTGAAAATCGCAACTCGAGTTTTCGACGGATCTATACGTTTTGAGGCCTCTAGAATACGAAAAAACTATTTTTATCGTGATGTCTGTGTGTGTGTCTGTCTATCTGTGCAATGTATGTATCCACTCTAACTAAAAAATTAATGGACCGAATTTCATAAAATTTGGTATGTACGTCACTTGGGTGAAACCTTGGTGCTGATTAGTTTTCGGTAGGATTCGTAAAAACAGAACCCGCCTTTTTTTGCGAAATGACCCGTAAAAATTTCATTTATCCACTCTAGCTAAAATACTATTTAACCAAATTTCACAAAATTTGGTAGATAAGTTACTTGTAGGATGCTCTGGTGCTGATTAGATTTTGGAATGATTCGGAAAAGAACAAACAACCTGCCTTTTTTTACGAAATAGCCAGCAAAAATTTCATATATCCACCCTAGCTAAAATACTAATTTACCAAATTTCACAAAATTTGATAGATAAGTTACTTGTAGGACACTCTGGTGCAGACTAGATTTTGGTACGATTCGGAAAAGAACAACCTGTCTATTTTTACGAAATGGCCAGCAAAAATTTCATGTATCCACACTAGCTAATATACTAATTGAGCAAATTTCACAAAATTTGGTAGATAAGTTACTTGTGGGACATTCTGGTGCTGATCAGATTTTGGTACGATTCGGAAAAGAACAACCTGTCTATTTTTACGAAATGGCCAGCAAAAATTTCATGTATCCACACTAGCTAATATACTAATTGAGCAAATTTCACAAAATTTGGTAGATAAGTTACTTGTGGGACATTCTGGTGCTGATCAGATTTTGGTACGATTCGGAAAAGAACAACCTGTCTATTTTTACGAAATGGCCAGCAAAAATTTCATGTATCCACACTAGCTAATATACTAATTGAGCAAATTTCACAAAATTTGGTAGATAAGTTACTTGTGGGACATTCTGGTGCTGATCAGATTTTGGTACGATTCGGAAAAGAACAACCTGCATTTTTTTACGAAATGGCCCTCAAAAATCTCCTAAATTAAAATAAAAGACTACGTATGCTGAAATGTATCAATTAAATTCTTATTTTATACGCAATTTTTGACGAGAAAAAGAATATAACACACTCTATTATACTTTAGAACTAACCGTTCTCAAGATATTTGAGATTTTTTGCATTTTTGTTAACCCGCTATCGGAAAAATGTCCAGTTACCAAATAAAAACAAAAATTGAATTAAAAATGCAAATTTAGTGTTATTTGGTGCAATTAAACTCAATCTAATGAATTATTAAAGAAATAAAGGAAATATGAATTTGAGCCTGCAGGGAAAGTCATGTGCTGCCCACATCAGATTTTTAAAATTGGCAACAGTTTAGCGAAGCTGGTGATTTACATCAATGAGTTAGAGAAAAGGAGTTAAAACTGTTAGGGGTGAAACGCCTGAAAATGCCACAATGCTTTGAGAATTAAACCTAGATGCCGCAAGTGTTAGTAAAATCCTATTTGTTCTCATTTGACACAAAAGAAAGTCGTAGTGTTTATAGCAGAGTGTTTTAAAACTTTTTGGTCTAGAAACCCTTTTTGAAAGCCAGAAAACTAAGTTTTACTTTTCCTCAGTTGTAGACAAAGTTATGAACAAAAAATCTGAAATAATCTTTCGAAATACAGGAACACAGTTCAAATCTTAAACATAACAGGGACATTTCGGGTTAATGAGAAAAAGAGGGTGGTGAAATTTAAAAACCAGTCAAATATCCCAATGAGGTATCAAAACATCGGGCGTATCAAGATTACGAAAAACATATTAAATTTTTCATCTTTTGTAGACACTGGGAACGTTAGGATAAAAAACAAATTTATGTTTCTTAATTATAAAAAGGCAGTAAACATATTTCAGACAATTTTCAAAGATGCTTCAACCCAACAGATAGACAGTAAAAGAACATGACTATTTCTGTATATGTATGAACATAAGGGGAAAGGATGTACGGGGTTTGAAATTAAAAATTAAAGAAAATATTTGAGTTGAGTTTAAAAGAAAATTAAGATTATCCTGATTAAGAGAGAAAAAAAATTCATCCTTTATAAACAGTCAAAAAAGAAACCAATACATCTGAAATAATATTTAGAGATCAATCAGCCCAAACCAACCGAACTCAATCTAACCCAACCCAAATATAAATAAATAATATGGTAGATGCGAGTCAGTTAGAAAGGGTAACAAATGCCAAAAACACTAAGACAAATGCCAAATTTTTAATTTTGTTTCATTTGGATGCGGGGCATGCGGTGAAAATGAGAACTGAATAAACACATCTCAAACAAGTTCAGAGATAAATCAACCCAATCCAAATACAGAAAGAATACTATGGACACTTCAGATTTATTAGAAAAAAAGAAAGGTAATAAATGTTGCCCGTGAAAAAAGAGATTGAAAAATTTTCCTTTTTGTAATCACTGGTAAAAACACACAGATTTCATTTCCGGCAGTAAAAACACATATTTTATATTATTTTCATAGTTGTGGATAAAGAATTAAATAAACACATATTTGAAACGTTACATATTGAACTGCATAATATTTAATGAACAGCCAGAATTTATGTGCTATCTTTTCAACTAATTTTAATTCCTAAATTGAAACAAATTTATGAATATTTCTTAAATAATTAAGTTACTTAAAAAGCGCTTGATACGAAAATTTCATGAAAGAATTTTCTATATAAATACCTTGAAAAATTGAGAAAAACAAATCATTCATTAAACATTAATTTTGGGAATTTGATTTATTTGTCAGCATTATGGGCAGATAAACTTTTTATAAAACTGTTTTTGGAAAATAAATGTATTTTTGAGAGAGCTTATTCTTAAACCTATATCAAAAGATTTCAAACTTATCTATTGTAATATGTACTGATCTGACAGACGAGGTGATTTATCAAAAACATCAAGCCCTTTCGCTATAGCAAGAAACCTAATTTTAGTGTCATTAGCTCCGTCTCAGCTTCCGGATCCAAGAAAAAAATCTAAAATTTCAAAAATTCGAAATGAGGGCACGGTATGGAGCGATAATCAAAGTCTGAGAGGAGATGATATATCAAGACTATTGAAAACTCCCACTTTAGCAAGAATTTTGTTTTTGGTGTCATTCGATTTCTCTCAGCTTCTGGGCCAAGGAAAAATTCTAAAATTTTGAAAATTCAGATGCGAAGAGATAATCAAAGCACTCAAAATCGCGTTTCAAATTTATCAAGCACTTCCACTAGAGTCGAAATCTTGGTTTTGGTGTCATTCGATCGGCGCGGCGTCTGCTTCCAGGTCAATGGAAAAAATC